>JAPYZP010001515.1:0-19714 GCA_030522985.1 Torymus sinensis | reverse complement strand
ATACATTCGAAAAAATTATTCTTTGTTGTTTTAAAACTAGAGGTCTTATAGGGATTTTCTGTTGGTTAATTTCGACGTAATTATATTTGTTTGTTACCTTGTCGACCAGTTCTTTACTCGTGAGATATATACATACTCTGTTGTTGGAGATCCTCGAAGAAAATATCACATTTTTTGGTTGAATTATATCACATATTGCACATGTATAATCCGTTAGGTTGAGTTCTTCTGTACAGTCCATTATGAGGCCTTGGTCTCTCTTTGGGGACAGGTTTTTTTGAGCTACATTGACATAACTTGAGTTAGATGTACTTTTGGATACAAACGTTGGAATATCACTGTTTTGGCTTCTTATGTTGGTAAATTGAATTTTCACTCGCGATTTGCGCAGTGAAATTAAGGGCTATGGCCCTGTTCAGTTTAATGAAAACCACTTCGTCACTTACGTACAGAGCGTTTACAAACACGTCTACTCTCTGTAAAGGTTCGACGTGAACTCCACTATACAGTTGTAAAAACAAAGAGAACATCCAAGTTTATTGTAATAAGATAAGTGATTATTATTTCGATGAACATTACGACGCTTTCCTTTATTACAAAATTGATTCTGTGTAAACTGTCTTCGATCTGGATTATATATTAAGTTGTTATATCACACATCACTCACATGTAAATGACAATAATTTTATAATAAAAAATTTGAAATAAATTTTTATAAAATATTTTATTATATATATATATAAACTATTTATCTATTTATGGGTTTAATTTAAATAATTTTAAAGTAAAGGTTTAAATGTCTCACTAAACGATATAAAATAGTACGGTAGTACTCTGGAGAATGTACTCAGTTCAAACTTTGCTTAGAAGGATAACTCAACGGCATAAGAATGAGTACTGTATAGGGATAGTACTCAGTCCAAACTTTGTTTGGAATTATTACGTATTTTGTCACATTGTATCTAGATTGCTAATCGAATTAGTAATGAGTCCAAACTTGATTTGTAACCATCACTAATTATTTTTCTCCGTGTAATATACATATATAATATCATTATTGGTCAAAATTTTTATTTTTTAGGTGAATCAAAGAAAACAAAATTTTAACTGTAGTAGTACCCCCTTAAGGACTGTAAATTATCGCTGAAAACGCTAAATCCCACACAGTTTCACTATTTCGAAGCAGAGGGAAGACGGTCGTCGATACCAGAGCCACCATTACCATCTAAGGTCAACCGGTACGAACACTGAGCCGAGCGGACTCCTAGGTGTACATGCGGGAATCGAGTTCTCGTCCGAAAGCAGGCGTACATACTCTCTAACTAGTCAGCTGAGCCCCTTCCTCTAACGCCTCACTAAAGCTAGACTCAAACCTCAAAAGCGGATCTACGCCCTGAAGACTTCAGCTCTTCCCAAAATCTTCTATCACATGGTTGGGAAGAATTACCATCAGCGAGCTTCAGAGAGTGAACAAAATGGTAAAAGCCTCAGTGAGACAATTGTCAGCCCTACCAAAGGACACCCCGGTCGTCTACTACCATACTCCTGTTGAATTGTCTCCTTTCACCTCTCAGACGACAATATAGTTTAGTACTTTTATTGAAATGATTTCAAGAATTTTCTCTGGGTGCAGTGGGCGAGGGTTACTATACTCCTTACCGGTAGGGACTATATAAACTGCTACAATATGAGGATAGGACTCCTCCGACCAGGGCCTGACAGAAACCAACAACCATGTTCTGCAGATCTGCGCCTGCACCCAAAGTGTGCAAATTGGTAGACAGAACTCCGTGGTCAACTACATTGGCAGGAACCTATAACGCCGAAGATTCACGGTATAATTGAGATCCATGTACCAATCATCGTAGGAACACGGAAGCCACATATCGTCGCTGTTATGGGAAACCTGGGAGTGGCGATTGACGCCCAAGTTGCCGGCGAACAGTCTGATCTTGATATCCGGCGATTCAATCCTGCCCGAGGTCTGGAACAGAAGATCAGCAGATGACCTGCTCCGACTAGGAACTATGAATCTCCGCGATCTCGCCGTCATCGCGTCCAGGGTTCTAACAGGCGGGATTATAGCGAACCGAATATTCAACCGGAGTACTGCAGTGCAATTCGGAACTGTTAACCTTCACTAGTGTTACATGCTTTCAGGCGTAACATTCTCGATACTTTCTGAAATGCATAAAAAATGTAAAAAGAGTGTCTTTATTTGGAAAATAAAGAGGACATATATTAAATTTTTATTTTAGTTTATTTAAACTTGGTATTCAAGTAATTAAATTAACTGTGTACAACCTGCAGAAAACGGATTTTAATGGGCATTTGAAAGTCGATTTGTAGTACTTAAAAATGAAGCCCCGTGCTCACAATTTTATATAAGGCCGTTCAGAAGAATGAAATATGTGCAATCTGATCTCAAATATCCTCTATTTCGATAAAAAATTATTTCTCTTCTATTGACTGTCATATTGTAAATATTGAACATACAAAAACGAGCAAAGAAGATTATAAAATTAGGCCATAAAATCTCAAATTTAAGCCTTGATTCGTTAAAGAATATTAATTTTTCAGGAAATTATAAGCAATTAAAGATAGTTTTTGTACGTTGAATATTTGCAATGTGACAGTCAATAGAAGAGACATAATTTTTTATCGTAATAGAGGATATTTGAGATCAGAATGCCCATACTTCAAGGAAAACGGCCCATTGGACGAAATTGTGAAGCACTGGGCATTCATTTTTAGGTACTAGAAATCGATTCTCAAATGCACGCTAAAATCCGTTTTCCGCAGGTTGTACACTCTCCTTGTTATTTTAAGAAATATGTTTTCTTACGTATTTTCAGGAGGTGAATCCAAATCTGAAATCAAAATAGGAGTTTCCTAGGATAATTTTCTTTAAATAACGTTTTATTATCAGGAAATACTAGAAACCAGAAAAGCATTCAGATAATCTCGTTAGGGTGATCCTTTAAGATTTACAGGGCCTGTAAATTATGTGAATGCCTTTTTTCTGGTTTTTGATAAGAAACCGGTATTTAAAGAAAGTCGTCTTGGAAAACTCCTATTTGACTTGATATTTAGATTCAGTAACAATAAAACATCTTTCTCATACCAAGTTCAAACATGATTTTTTTGTGGTGGGGCTGTGCAATCATAATCTGGACAAAAAATCAGATAACAAACTTTGTTTAAAATTATAAAATATAATAACAAGAATACTAGAAGTCGACAGTTATATATATTATTATAATGGTTTGCTTAACATGTAAATAATTATAGAAATTTGAGGATTGAACTTTTAGGTTTAGGATATGAAAATAGAAAAAACATATACTATGTCATATGAATTTGTAATTTTGCTTTTATTATATAAGACGTAGACATTATATAGGTGTTTCGGGGAATGATCTCTGATATATTATATATATTTATATATACTTCTAGTAAACATGAACAATAATAAATATAAAGTATACGAGAACCTAGGAAGTCTGCGTCTATATGTGATTCAATGACGATGAGGCTGCGTTCATTTAAAATATAGCGCATCTATTATAATATGGCATCCCCGATTTCACAAGCTTCGAGCGAATATATTCATGCACCTTTCATTAGCACTTTCTTACTCATTCTTTATATTCCCTAATTTTTCATTTTAATCTTTCTTCTCTTTAAATTCTCTTTTTTTACCTCTTTCCTTGCAAACCTCTATTCATTTTTGATTTTTGGATATCGACGATGTCTTTTTGTCTTCCATTCATTTCATTTCTGTACATCTTGGAATAGCAGCAACAAAACGATTCACGACACTATCATCTTATCACGTATACACTACTTTCGTCGACAGCCGGAAAATATTTGTTCTCATGCGCAGCATCGTGAATCTTTTCGTAAAGCTGCAATAATCTGCACTTGCGTTCCTTCTAATTAAATATTACACAATTCTCTTTTCATCATTATTTAATTAATGTCTGAAGCGATAATGCAATCCCGTTTTGTCTTATATAGAAACTTTTCAACTCGAGTGATATAATATATTGTATGTGATCTTTCGAAGCGAAAAAACGTGATTAACAAACCGCTCAGCGCATTCACAAACCTTTAATTTTGACGGATGGAAGTAGAGACTTCGGAATCTCGACGGCTTTATACTGAAAAATATACAGGTTGCACTTTATTTTTTTTTTCTCTTTAAAATGTATTTATGAATGTTCATCGACAGTAATCTATACCAGTCTTTACATCTTATATCTAAATAAACAAAGATACTGGATTTCAACAAATAAAGAAAAAAAAGATTCTGTCGGTCTCCTCTTCACATTCGCTCTTCAACGTCTCGCAGCTATAGCATAATTACAAGTTAAAACATTACACATTAATGAAACTTTTTCTACGCCTATCTTACAACGCGCATTTTGCCATTATTTATTTACACTTGACAAATTCCATTTGACTTTGCACTTTGCCCTTCCTTACTCGAAGACAACGATGTCTTTTTCATCCAAGCTACGCTTTTACAATACACGTCTTTGGTACTTACTAGAATAAAACAATAAAAAGCGCTTCATAAAGATTGTATTTGTGTATCTTCAACAAATTAATAAATGAAATAACAAAATTCGCATTAAATAGAATCGCAGCCGTGTTGAGAGGTTAAATGGTTATGATTAATGTAGGACGTATGATTAACAAGCATCAGAGATGGCGATGAATTGTCAACCGACTTGAAATCCGTTGGCATGTTTATTTTAAAATTTTTAGCGAGAATGAGAATGCGATGATGTACTAGAGTGAAATCGTGATGATAGGTTTACTATCTATGCTATGTTTTTGTTGATTCAATTACTTAATTACGTAAGTTTATCCGTCAATTCTTAAGCTTTATAGAAATTGAGGATTATATTTCACAATGAGAAATAAATATCGAGTTTGCCGAGAGTCCCTGAATCGCCCATATTGTCAGCATTTCGTTCTAATGAAAGACACCTTCATTGTGACAAAATTGCTGCACTACAAATAATAATGTCTATCGCTCATTCAAGTTTAAAGTTTCCATTTTTATATTTAATAATTAATCTGATAAAGTGTAGTAGCAAATTAGAATGCTTATTATTTTGATAAGATATATCTGTAAAGACAACAATTTTTCAAAATGAGATTTTCGGCTCAAAAGAACACATGCGAGTTTTCGATCCAGGACGTACCAGCGGCAAAAAGCGTGGCAAGTGTATATCGTCTATTTTATATTTAGTCTTAATTCGCAACTTTCATCACTCCATTATATTATACCGACTTCCCTAATTAACACATCGCACAACGTCGAAAGTATGAAAATTCTTGTAAATTATCTTTCACTTTAAATCTACGTGAGAAATAGAGAAAGAGCTATTAATAATGTATGTATAAGTTTGATGCATCATTACCCTTCCTTCGAAGAATAGTCGCGGTGCAGAATATCCCTTAAAACAGTGTGAGCTCATATTGCTGCGTTATTGAGATAATAAAGCTATTACTATGAGAGCGCGCGATAGGACGTATCCGCATCCATCCCCTCCCCATCTTTCCTTGTCGTCAGATCGACGCGATGTACTCGCTTCTGCAAACGGATAGCTCCTGTACTCATACTTTTCGATCTGAGTTACACAATTATTTTGAAAGTATCGCATACGAAACGCTGCATACAAATATATGCGAATTTTCATGATCTTTTCTGCAGGCATACATAAGCACACACACGTGGTCTCGATCTTTCTCCGTTCGAACATTTCCTCGTAGCTCACCACGAATTTCCATAAAGCGTATGCATGCTAATGCGCGTGACGTATTTACTTGCACGTACGTATATCATTCGATTACAATCGTGTTTCTTAATCTTACAATATTGCACATATCTAGCTTATTCTTAGACTCTTTCTTTAAAAGACTGTCTTATTAATTTAAGAAAAATGTGAAATTTGCATTTTTAATCTGTTATGTCTATTAAATTCATGTTTCTGCTATTATAAAGAGAATGCAAATTTTATTCTTAATTTCTTACAGTTTAAACTGTTAGTTTTTCTTTTTTATAAAAATGGCATCCGACGAGATGTTATTTTTTACAATAAAAAAGTTATCGTAGGTAGTCTCATGCTTTGGTGTTGAGTTTTATTATCACACAGATATATCCTAGTTCTCATTTTAAACTGCTTACATTAACATGTAGCAAAACTGTTCAATACTGCATACAAATGTGTTTCTTATAAAGTTAAAAAATGAATTCTTATAAACTGACACAAAATAGTGTCCTCATTATTATAACGTATTGTTAAAAATTGCAGTTAGTAATTATTGTTATTATAGATCGCATCACAAATTACAAAGGTATGTTTAAACAACATGATTGATAATTATATTTATGATTAATAATTATATCATATAATGATCATTTAGAACTGGTATTCGGTTGCCAAAGTAAATTGTATAGATAAACATCACATTACTAAAATAGTTTGTTAATTAAAATTATATGACATCGAGAAGTCAAAGTGGTTTCATAAGGTAGCCCAAAGTAGTACACTGTCACTTCTATAAGATACTAGCCTGCAATTTGAAATAGTCAGAAAAAATTTGTTATTCTTTCTATAAAGGTGTAAGAATTATTGTATTATCAGAGTGTAACCGTTATCTTCACTCTTGCATTAAATTTATTATTACATACAAATAGAGGAAAAAATTTGCTCGAGTATATACGAAACACGACGATTTGCATGCATCCTCTGCGACGTGTAATAATTGCGAGTTTCGAACTCACCCTACACACTTGGTCAGAGAAACGAGCGAACAGAGCCAAGGACGAGCCTCGTGTCCATATGCACATCGGCCATACACACACATACACACAAGCATCACGTGCACGTACCGTGATAATTACAGGAAGGGAGTTAAATAGTTCGAGTAGCGCTGGAATGAAATACCGGAGAGGCGTTAACCTGCCGACGCTCTCTTTTTTTCAATGTTGTAAGTGTGTAACCTATACGCTGTACGATGTATATGAGTGTATACAAGGAAAATTTCTTAAGACCTCGCGGGAATCAGTTCGATGTGCTTCGCGAGCGACCGGTTGTATCGATTTCCTCTTTATTTTTAACCAGCAATCAGCGGTACGTTTAATATATATACCTATATCAAATTTTTTTTTCTCTTAAATATTTCATTTGTCAAGACTACATATATACTTTTTATGCTACGTAAAAGAGGCATAGGATCAGGTATTTGGAATGACACGTCGCAGACTGATGACGATGATGATGATAATGATGAAAGATGATATGATTCGTTTTTACGAAAAATAAATTAACGTCGCTAATAACAATGTACATTACAATATCGAATGTACCGAAAATCTAAGCTCGTAAATATATATAGTGAGAAGAATAATCTTTTTAAGCAGTCGTAATCAATAATAGTACACATAGTTCAAAAAATATATCTGTATAACGTTCAACACTTGAATTAACAACTTTTTACCAAAAACTAAAAGAAGAACATTGCCCGGATTCTCGAAATGAGAGAGACAGATGGAATCACAACCAAGGGGGCACGAAACTGGTAAGTAACGAAAAGCCAAAGTATATGTATACATATATGTAGATAGAGGCGCGAGTATAACATATTATGACGTGCGCGCGCGAAATTGAAGTAACGCTATTCACGCGGCGGCACGCAAAGCGAGTGGCTCCGCGGGGCGACCTACTACCCGGAGGGTATATAGGCGCATAAACGGCGCGTTAATGACGTCTACGCTCGAGCGTGTACATACGTATGTATATATTAACGCGCGAACCTCTCAACGAATGAATCTCCCCAGACATCAAAGGGAAAATTAAATCTCAACTAAGACTCCGGTAATTATTTCGGAGAGCACGCGTAATCGGGAGCAGACGGCAGGGGTAGAGGCAGAGAGGGACTCAGTTTTTGGAGTAAGAGTCGCGCGTATTATGAGCGTATAATTGCGAGATCGCTGCAAATCAACAATGTCGCATCGCTGTAGGCGCTTCTTATGCGTGCACGCAGCATGTGACTTGAGAAATGACAGCCCGCGTGTCAGCCGAGTTGGAAACGCGTTAATTAATCGAGTGTGTCTAATTGCTAAAGGGATTAGTGAGCGTGAGGCTCTCATTAAGGATCCCGATGGAAACACCGTCCTCGGCGATCGGATGTGCATGCGTTTTTTCAAAAGAGACGAGAGGGAGGGAAGGGTGAGTGATGGTGAGTTGATTTGCAGATTTAGCGAATGTTCGCCTTTGCCTCGCGTTTATTTATGCTTAAATAATTACGATAAGTTCATGGCATTACTGAGTAACAATTAAAAACTCAAAAGACACATTGGAAGCGTTTCATATTAATAATACATTTTTAAAATAACGAGTCAACCGTAAGGATTTTATCAACAAAACTTAGATATATACTGTACATTTATTTTTTTAATCAAATTAAAACTGACTGTATAATAGCTAATAACACTTATGAATAATCAATTTTTTACAATATTTAATTATTCAAAATAAGTATATTACTATATACATTCTATACTAAATTTCAAAAAATAATGACCAAAAGATATTGACGAATTATTTAAAATTCAAATCGAAATTTTAAGCAATACTTTTGGTATATTTGCACTTATATTTTTGATGATTTCAACATTTTTATTATATTAGCTATATATCAATAAGATTAATAATTTAACCGTTTTATTCATTTACTTTTTAAGATTGTATCTGTACAAAAGTAAAATATGATTAGAGCTAGAGCGAACTGATTCCCCTCGGTCGTACTTATTCTACTAATAAAGTCTATCAATTTAATTCTCTTATTCATTACCTAGACATATCGACTATCTTTATACACCCAATGTTTTGCTTCTTACTTTTTAACATCCGTAGCTAATAACACACGAATTCATTATACTCCTCATGTGCGCGTGTATTACATTGTCATTGAAACCTCGGAAACGAATTCGCAAGGTTCGCGAGTGCAATCGTTCCTTCCACCTTACGAATATACCGGGTCAATCGACGCATCATATGAACGGCGTCATACGGCGCCGCTAGCATCATTTATCTTTGGGAATACGAATTTTACTCCTTATCGTTCTGTTATCCTTTTTTTCGTTTTTGGTCCGACGGCATAATAGCTTTGTGCGCCTTGGCATATCGTTTATATTTCGGAGAGATGATCGGAGAATGGGGTAATGAATTCGAAATGTCAACGTGTTGATGAAAAAAAGTCACGCAAAAAGATTTTAGATGGCCTTGCAACTACATTGCTAATTTTTTAGAATATATTTTCACACGTTGTTTTTGTGGTACACACGCAAGTTGCGAGCTTGCATTTGAATAGATTTGTTGGTGGAAATCTTTTGCAGCTATCTAAAACGTTTTCTCCCGACTTTCTGTTCTGGTGAATCCTTAACATCGTATCCGTGATTTGACACAATAATTTGTCCTTTATAACGAAACACGCGTACAACATTGATGCGCGATTTAACACGAGCTGCTATTTGTAATACGTTTGTTAATACGTTAGTGTAATAATAGTTTATTTTATTATTTTACCTACACAAAAATGCTGTGTTGCATCGGTTTTTCCTTCGTCGAATAGAACTGCGTTGCACAACCTTAACCATAATAAATTCGACGGTATACTGTATGTGCGTAATGTATCTTCACGTAGCGCGATAATTTTTGGCAGTTTTCTCATTTTATCTCTATAAACAAGTAAATCCGCTTTAGTCTCGAATATCTTTTAATATTTTTCCTCTTTATTTTCTGCTTTTTCTACCTCTTAAATTTTTACCACTTTTTTTAGTCGCTACATAATATTAGCCGAGAAAAATGTCAACTTGTACTCTAATACTGCTGAAAATTTAACTAGTTTTTTATCGTTCAATTTCATAGAATTTTCATCATTTTCAAGACACATTTTCATATTGTAATCAGAATCTTTGCACGTACATTAAGTGCAAGTTTACGTTTTTCTGAGCATAGTTCACGCGCCTTTTAACAACGAAAAGTTATTACAAGGCCCCTAATAAGATCCCACGTCCACGTTTGGTTCGTAATCACGCGAACTATTCCTGCGCTTGTCTTTGGTTGCTTCTATTTGTTTATCGTCTATTACGTTAATCTAAGCATTCTCTGATAGTCAAGTAATAGTTTAATGTGTACGGTAACGATACGTATCACTTAATTTTCTCTTTCTATATCCGTGTATAGAAGTCGCAATAATAATAATAGTAATAATCATCATCACGCTCGAAATATCACCACATCGCGTTTGCTGCACGGCGCGGCTGTCTATCGTGTGTAGGCCGTCCCACATTGCAATGTAATATCGAGAACTGCAGTTTTGTGCGCCGCGCTTCGATGTCGCTTTATCAATGCGCTTCTATTATGTGCTTGTTTATAATGTTGATGAGTTGATGCGATCATTCGATTCGACTGTACGTTAATGGCTCAGACGCCAAGTAGTATTATTTTTTTTAACATGAAAGGCGACGTTTATGCTTTGGCTTTTTTTTTAACTTTTTCCTCTATACAAATTTATTTATACATGAAAAAATGGATGATGTTTCATGATTGCATTCGAAAAATCATTGTAAACTTTCTAAGAAAAATATTTTCGATAAGTCTTTAATACGAGTTATTTATTAAAAAAATTGAGGTAAAAATTTTTAAGATTGTTTACGTTTTGACACAAATTTATGTACTTTGTTTTCTTTTTGTAAATATTCAAACGTTCTCATGTATTATCGCACATGTGATGACTTTATCGAAAATTTGTTTATTTCAGTTTTAATCAGTGAAGAAATATTTCAACATTACCAACGAGGTAATTGAAGTTACACATGCATAAAATACGACATCCAAATCGTAAAATATGCATAGTGATACATAACGAGAGTATTAAATCAACGTGCAATTAATTTAACTATAGTAAACACGTGTAAACCAAACAAGCTTATTTTATTGCATGAACCTAATAAATTTACTGTATCGATTGGAAATAGAAATTTTCCCAGAATTTTAGGTCCGTTAACGGATTTTTCTTTGTATTAACATCACAAAAAGTTAAATTATTATAACTTCATTTACTTTTCAGTCTTGTAAATACAAAAACTGACAAAATGGAGTAAATAATCATTACAAAAAGAGTATAACAAAGAAAGTTTTCAGCCTTCGCGGTTTCTCGTTGGAGTGTTGTCGATTAAACTCTAGCAGTGTTATTCTATCTGTGCCATCTGAAACTAAAATCTACCAAGGAAATAATTTAATAATATTACTTTTTTCATTAGAACAATATAAAATGGGGAACAAATTGCGAAGGAAAATGTTAATTTATAAACTGGTTTTACCAATATTAGTGACTATTAAAGAAACTAGTTAAAACCAAACTCTTCAAATTGAATCCACAAAATAAAACCTCAGTAGATTGTAGTTTAAGATAAGCAGAATATCTAGATGTATTAGATTCTGTTATAAATCACTGGGAATGTGAAAAATTTATCGACATAATGACACTTTCTATGAAATGTCGATCTCATTAAAGCGATGTTTGCTTTAGTAAACGTATTCATTGTATCGTAACTAATATTATGCTTCCTAAATATCTAATTTCTCACTCTTAAATTCTTTTAAGTTTGAGATTGTAGTCTAATGACTGTTCACAAAAATTCGATTGCCATGATC
This sequence comes from Torymus sinensis, assembly GCA_030522985.1. NCBI lineage: Eukaryota > Metazoa > Arthropoda > Insecta > Hymenoptera > Torymidae > Torymus > Torymus sinensis. The sequence continues at coordinate 7,973 of JAPYZP010001515.1, read as the reverse complement.
GTTGAGTAGTTCATCAATAGAGTGAGCTACAACCGTGACGTAATGCAAAACTTTTTATTTTTATTCTGATTTATTTCCTTCAAGCAATACTTATTTTATACTTTAATGAAAAATGTGACATGTTTGAACTTCTTTATGCATTAAAAAATGTTCATATATGTCACCACGTCTCAATTGCAGTCAACCGTTTTTTCAGAGAATGTCTATTGCTACTTACCTTCATAATCGTTTTCGTAATAGCTCGTACACACGATTTATGAATTATATTATATCGAACCAATAGAACCTGAAAAGATTTCTTAATTCTTAAAATTGTATTCAGTTATTGCGCTTTTGACTAAATATCACTCTTGCAAAGAGAAAGCGCTTTCTTCTACCACCGAGAACCATTGAAAACTGAAATGTAAAAAACACTTACGGCGATCGTAATACTTGTTATAAACATCTTAACACCTTTGATGCCTGCAAGTGATGTCGCAGTGCCAAACAGCAGGCATTTTTCGAGAGAACAAGCAAAAGCACTCATCGCTCAAACGGCAAAAAGCATGCAACGCGAAAGTTTTTAGTAACCTAAAAATAAAAGCAAAACAAAAATAATATAAAATACTTTTATTTGGTCAACTTACTATAATTAACATAAAATATGCTAAAGAACATAGCATCATCATCGTGTGTATAAAGAAACAATAAATAATATCAATCGAGTAAAATAATAAAAATCCGCGAACTGTCACAGCAGAGCGACATCACTATGCGCGGGAGCAAAATGGTGGCGCGTCGGCTCGCAACAAAATGTCCGTCGCGAACTCGTCATCACAATATCGTAATAATCTGGCCCGTCGTGTTTCCCGCTTCTCGCGTGCTGGATATAGCCGTTTATTTACATGGAGAGTGACAACATTTACACTTGGCGGGGCAAGGGGCGCGAGACAAAGCAGAAGAGCGTTCGCAGACAGGGATGTACGCGTGGGAAGCGCGGGAGTGCAGTGGGCTCGTTGCATTAGAGTTCCTCGGACAGGGCTATGGGGGCGCGCGATCCGGCCTTCATGTCCTTGACGCCGCCGATGCTGATGTCGTCTACCGGCACCGGGGCGAGCTTCAGCTGATTCCCGTTGATCTTGATGTCGTTGACGGAGTGCGAGCGCCCGTGCGTCGCCAGCAGCTTCACCGCCGCCTGGTTCGTCGCGGCGCCCCCGGACCCTTTGCTTCCAGACTTGGAGTTGCCCGTGCAATTCGAGTTGGCGTTGGAGTGCGAGTTGGCGTTGCCGGAGGAGCTCTTGCTAGGACTCGAGACGCGACCGGCATTCTGCTGCTGCTGCTGCTGCTGCGGCGTGCTCAGGCCGACGTTGGCGAACGGATTCGTGATGGACTTGGAGCGAGGCTTCGTGCGCGGAGCCGTACTGGTGCTGTAGGGCTGATGGCTCTGGTGATTGCCGCTCGACTCGTTGTTGCGCTGGTGATCGTTCTGGCTTGTTTCGCGAGACGGAGAGCTCGCGACCTTGCCCGGACCGACAGAGTTCGACGCGGAAGACCCGAGACTCGTCAGCTGATTCGCCGACTGGGAACGAATGGCGTGGTGGTTTCCGAGCTTGTCCTTGAGGGCGATCTGGTAGGCCACCTCGAAAGCTTGGCCCAACGTTAGAATGATTTCAGTTGCCTGGTCCTACAATACAGAGCAAAGTGTTTTTCAACCGCATCAATATATAGTTCATCAAACTCACTCATTGCACCTTCTATGCAATTAGTTAGATTTAGCTAAACTATAAACATATTTACCATCGTTGGCACGCAGAAAACATGGCAGAAATGAGTACGACTGGCGTGATCTTTGGTAATGTAAGCGAAGTGTGTGAGGTCGTCAGCATCCTGACAAGCGCAGTGAATATTCCGTATTTCGTGCTCACAAATTGGCTCCTAAATTTGCCCAAAGCAGAAAGTTATAAAATGTTAATTAAGAAAATCAAATGAATCATATTTGCTATAGTAAAATTTGAGAATTGCTCACATCAGTTAATGTATTGAGAAATCGGACACCACGATAGGAAATCGATAAGGTAATGTCCGGCGTGCCTCTTGGATCTCGATTGATCTTCTTTAGCTTCTGAATCGATTTCTTTGTAGACTCCGTTCCTCGCAACTCCTTCACCACCGTTGAACCCAAATACTGAAAGCAGACATGGTAAAACAAAGCATTTTAATGAAGAAGTTCGTTAGTGCGACTGGATAGAAGAGGGAAAGTCATTTGAGTCACTCACATTGGCGACGTACGTAACACAGCCAGTGACTAGATCTTTGGGTTGGTGTCGCCACTGGGTCTTAAGCGTGGCCGGGACGCCGAAGAGGAGCTCGGACGGACCGCGTATCTCCAGGTGCTCGGAAGCCTGGACCGCGCCGTTATGGGCGCTGGGCGGCTTCGGCTGAGGCGGCGGCGGCGCCGGCCTATTTTTGCGCGCCCTTAGTGTGCCGGTCGTGCTGGCGTTCGTCCCCGTCACCGTCACCGTGCCCGAGTTCGTCGTCAGCGTCGTCGCATTCGACGCCGTGGTCGTGGGTGTCGGCAGGCCGTTGTCGTGCACGGGCTCCGGCAGCTTCTCGCGGATCTCCTCCTTCAGCTGCTGAATGTTTGTTTTCTACGGGTCAAAGCCAATTTCAAGTGTTACGCCATTGTTACGAGCAAGGTAAATATATTCTAATATGATAAAATGATTTATTTAATTTAAAATTTTTTTTAAGATTACCGTCAAGTAAAGTACTAGTAAAGTTCTATTCCAACAGATCTTATAATTTCATATGCGTATTAAAAAGTCGTGGACTATTATCATTTTATTAAAATCCATCCGAATTTCATTTATTTTTCATTTTTAAATTAAATTAACGAGTAGATTCTAAAATATTATTTTGTCTGCGTCCAATATACGGAAACTGTAACTTGACGAGTTCGATAAGGAAATCGATTTTTCGGCATACATGAATTAAATTTATCACAGGCTCTGCAAGTACTTTCCATACTAAGATAACACTGTTCATATTGAGAACAGCTAGATCCACACAAGCCAGTGCGTATTTCTAATAATTAGCTGTACAAGAAATTCCCGAGAAAGCCTTTAACAAAACACTGCGACTCGATGAAAAAGTTCTTTAATTCCTGGGCGTGCGTGCGCGACTTTCGCTCGTCACTTGGAGCAAAAAGGAAAAACTTATTAAGCCAATTAGGGAAACGCGATAAAGTGAAAAGAACGCGCGCACGCACACATCTAGACACACGGGAGGGCAGGTGGAGTGAAAGGACAGGTGCGGAAAAAGAGGCGCGCGAGACAAAAGCCCCGCGGAGGACTGCGAGAGCATCGCACGCTCGAACGGCGCAACTGAAAGACTCGCGCGCTCAAGTGTCAGCCCGCGCTCTTTTCACAATGCCGGGGAGGCTCCAATTAGCCGCGATATTTATACATCGATCGAACGGCGAAACGCGTCGTTTCGCTCTCGATCGAGACAAGGGCCGGATGATGGAAGACGCGCGGGGTTCGCGCGGGGTAACGCATTGTTATCAGCGATACGTTACGGTTCAGAGGCGGTCTAATAAAGTGACGGGGCGGTGATCCGACGTCCACTCCCCGCCCTGTAGCGATGACGCGTGATTTCGCCCGGCCATGCGGAGCGGCGGAGAGCGGTTTGCTGTTTGTGTCGTTCACGATTTTCCCGCTCTCGCTTTTGTTGCGAGATGTTACCGAGCCTAATTAACCGTATTTCTTCATCGTTTCAAAACTGAACAAGATTTTAACCGTCGTTAGAGTGGAAATGAACGCGGGATTTGCGCGTGAAAGTTTTTTTTTATGCAAGCCGAGGGTAATAAAGTGCATATAATTGGCCTTTACATTCTCCGAAGCAAACGCTGACCAATTATATCCAGACTTGTGTAAACTTTCTAATAATTAAAAATTACGTGACTGTTACGTGGTCAAGGAAGCGCAATTAATCTATTTTTGCCCATTATTATCCATCTAACTACACCGCTATATTGAAGTTTCCTCTAAAAGGGCACGGCTTAGAAAATGTCTAATTATAGAACGAACAGTGACTCATCCACATTGTTATTTCCCTAATTAGACTAATTCGAGATTCAAGAGAAATTCATTTATCTCAATCTGCTCACCAGTGTGTTGAGATCCTTGTTGAGGTCTTCGAGGTTCGGCCCGTTGCCGTTGCGCACTGGCTGCGAGCCCGCGGTCGTGGCCGTCGTGACCGCCGTCGCGGCTGTGCTCGAGTGGGGCGGACAGCCGCCGCTGACCGAGGCGAGGATCCTCTTGCGGTGCGCCGGCTTCTGGATCTCGAGGACGGCCGCGAGCTCGACCTCCCAGACGCGGCGCACGCGGTCCATGTCTGTGTAGAGGTGCCGCCTGAACAGCTCCGCGTAGCCCTCGAGGTGTATCGATTTCAGCCACTCGTCGACGGTCTGCGGCGCGCTAGCCGGCCGCTTCTCCACCCGGTTGTTCAGCAGCGAGGCGGCGTCGAGGATGGCCAGGCGTTCCTGCTCGCTCGTAATGCCCATGTCCTTCAAGTCTGACTCATCCAGCACGCCGTTCTAGAAGTAAAGAGGGATCGCGAGAGATTTTTTTAATTCGAGAGCAGCGAGTGACATCAGGCACGTTATGAGTACAATAGTACAACGAAACAACGATACATGAAAAGTTAGTTTCGAACTAGAAGTTTAATTGGAAGAATTGAATACACCATTGTAGCAAAGTTTTTGCATAGTTTGTCATTTTTAATACCACATCTATGAGTGATAAATATATGTGATTATACTTATAATGTGAATGATTATTTTACGAAAATCGTTTAAAAGATTACAGATATATTAAAATCTATAATATATTTTTCTTGTTTTTATTATCTATTTGAGTTTTCTTTTCCAGGTCATTATCAATATTTTTATAACGAAATGTCATTTTTTATTGTCATTTAATCACTCAACTATTTATTGTCTCCCGAAAAAAAACTCGGATAAATAACTATAATCATATATTCGGTTCCTGGAAAACCGCGTTACTACTATGTTGTGTAAAATAAACTCGGATAAGTAATTAATGGTATATTCGGTTCCTGGAAAAATGCTTTACTACGTTTATGTTACCGTTATAACAACTTTTAATGCTTCAGAGAATATTTTGCTTTCAAATAAATGAAAAGATTTTTTTTGAAAATTATGTTACGTGTGGATACACGTACGAGCGTTTCTGACTCGCGAGTCGGCGGCTCTGGTTCAATCCCAGGGTCCGTCACTTTTTATTATTAAAAGAAGTTGCGAGAGCTCACTCGTAACAATTATAAAAAGTATAACAAAAAAGTAATTGAAGAGAAATTTTCAAATAAAGAATTTCATTTCATTTCTGTTTTGTTGTACATCTGAAAATGGTATACATATATCACATATAGATATATACTTACAATGAATTCCAAATCGTCGTATCCATAATTTACAAAGAGCGATTCATAGTCTGCCAAGTTTAATTTCGATAACCATTGACCGACTAAACTTAGCGTGCATGGGCTGCCAGTGTCGGTATTCAGACCTTTAACAAAATAACAAAGAGAAGCTGAATTAATTAAAAGTATTATTATGCACATTCGCAGTAGCTAGTCATTGAAATAATATCTATTTTAATCATTTGTTGAATCCTATTTATTCTAGTTTTATTTAACTAAGTAAAACTAATGTTTGCACAGACCCTTTTTTCAGACACTCGCGTTCGCCTCGTAAATGCATTAAAAGTATACTCGAACGCCAAACCAGTACATGCGTACTGTGCATATTTTCAAAAAACTTTTTCCCGATAATCCGAAGCCCACGAAAAAGTTTCATGCTCCGATTAATAGACGATTATTAGAAATCAATGTTATACGTCAGTAGCGCGAGCGCCCGGCTTCCGAAATTCAAGGGAGCCATCCGGCCATCTCAAAACTGAAAGAGCATGCAGGCGCGCAACGAGCAGAATAAAGGATGAGGAAAGCGAAATTGAAAAAAAGAGCAAGAAAAAACTCAATAGGGCGCGCAAGCCCGTAAGAGCGGCACTACATCCGTGCAAGGGAGCTCGAGTTGCGAGTGCCCGCGTGTGGTCGGTCGAGAACGCCTCGGTGGTGCGTCAAGTTTTCGAGTGGCCGCAAAGTTCTCGAATGCTCGCGCGAATATGTACATTTTTAGAGAAAACGTGCATCCAGACTGGATCTCTTCATGTTATGACTATGTATTTTATAAAGTTTTACGAACATTTTTGTTTCGACTTATCGTGTAATTAATGTTAATTAATAAAACCTTTCGAAATTTCTACATACATAATATTTTTCTTCAGATGAAATATAAATTCAAAGAATTAGATTTTCATATTTTACTTTTTTAACAAGCTAACGATATATCTGAGGACGATGCTTAGAATTTTTCAAAATACTAACTATTATTCATAAAAGCTTCATATAAATAGAAATAAAGGCTGCGTTTTGTTATCAACGAATGAATTCATTTTTTGTTAATGATCTTTGAATTAAAAAGACGTTCACATTGATACCTTGAATATCATAAATAGTTTCCAAATCGTCTTGAAGAGGATCGCTTCGCTTTATCTCATTTATTTGGCATAAAGTATGTTCAAAACTAAACTAGTACTTTCACAGTACACGTGTTGACTCAATTTAAACGCGGAATGGAGCATGTCTCATGAGACCCTATAATAGTAAACAGTCAAAGCTGTTGGTATTTATGTTAATGCATCGTTATCCAAGTATGCTTATAAACATATTATCAATCGTATAAATAAACCACCTAGACTGTGAGAAAAAAAGAATGTCTTTCTCTAGCGCTATCCTGAAACGAAAAGAAACAACTATGCGCATAGATAAATTCCCTATAACTCACCGAACCTCGTCTGGAACTCCTTCTCGAGCTCACTGACAAAGACGGACTCGCGCACGAGGCCCGTGCCGAACGAGGCCATGATCTCCGATATCTTGGCCCACTCCTCTTGCTCGTCAAAGGGGCTCATGATGCTGAGGGTCTTGTCATCGCGCTGTTCACGGTCGGATGACGAAGCGCCCCGATGGTTGTTGACCTCGCCTCCGCTGGCACCGTCGCTGGCCTGGTAATAATGCTGCTGCTGCTGTTGCTGCTGCTGCTTCTGGGAGTGATGGTCGAGACGCTGCTCGCCGGCGACGGCGGCCCCGGTGCCCATGCCGCCGCCGCCTGCCGGCGAGTAGACGTTGCGCAGCCGACGCAGCGTGCGCGGCCGCTCCGCCGCCGAGACCGATCCCTTCAGCAGTCCTGCAATCAGACAGGTGACGATGACCGTCTGTCAGTTTTTCACCTTCCCTTTACTTTTTCAGCTTTTTTTAATAATAGTCTTTATAATACAAATTATCGTGTTCTGTATATTTTTACGGAATAGTCAATTTGGCGCATGGAAATTTATGATGACTGTCTTTTAAGGGTATGTATAAGTTCAAACTTCCAAGTTTTAATAGGCCGTATTTTTATCGAATTTTAAAATTGTCTTTAGCTACACGAGTGGAAGTCATTATTAAATTATATTGTTATTATTTCATTACATATTTTTTCGAAATCTAATTCTAACTACAACAAATTTTCAAATGTTACATTTTAAGTATTCTGAGTTCAGTGCCAATATATGTCTCCTTCGAATGGTTATTACGCGGAAACAGTATAGTTCAATCTCATGTTAAAACGAAATATTTAAATTGATGATTCATTTATGTGATACCTAATGTAAAAAGCAGCTGTAACGTATTTATAATCAGATACATTTATACCAGTTACCTGCCAATTTTAATTCTTTTACAAATTTTTTGCGCTGTAAAAATTGTTTACAAATTAAAAACCGCTGCCAATTCATTGGCACTTAACTTCCTCAACCTAAATATTCCTTTAATTAATTTTTAATGATAAAAATTAAAAGTATTGCATCATTTTA
>JAPYZP010001514.1:0-16797 GCA_030522985.1 Torymus sinensis | reverse complement strand
TGCATATGTACGTTCTAAAACTAAATGAAATGTTGAAATATGTTTAGTTAATAATTAAAATACAAAATTTACATTAACTTTCAAATAGTAATATCTCATTATGTAATACTTTAAAGAAATGCGCCTAACAAATTCTAAAATACCTAAATTATGAAAGCAAAAAGAACAATTTCATGTAACTTTATGGGTGATATTAGTGACGAAGTATGCATTATACCAACAAAATTTAACTCCCTATTGAACAAAAAAAAAACATTAATTTTATTTTAGTTGAAGCTAATATGGTCTTGCTGTCTAAAGATAAAGGTGTTGGTGACAAAATACGCTTTCCTTTCTAAAATCGTCTTCAGGAGTTTAATTAGAAGTAAAGAGGGTTTCAATAAAGAAATCTAAATGTTGAAAAATAAGTATTTTGTAATCATCTACACCTTCGTTTTCAAATAATGAAACCATCAGCTTCAACTTTTATATACGTGAGCTGCCTTTAACTTCATTGCATCTTCATCTTTAACATTAACTTAAATTATTATTACTAATATAAAAATAAAAAATGTATTACTTGTAAGTTTCAAATTTGATAAAGAAACGATGTGGCAAGGATAAACTGAAAATACTTTACTGATTGATAGTCAAGTCACGTATATGCGTGAGTAAGCAACAAAACTGAGCCTTTCATGTGCTAATATGCATTTAAATCACGCACGTTAACACTGAACGTGTTGAGTTTTTTAGATTTGATATTAATGACCAACGTGTGCACCCCGGGAGTCTTGAAGTTGATTTTTACGACTGCTCATTAAGACTCGCCAATAAAGAGTAATGACATCCTGAAATAAATTTTGTTTCTTTTTGAATTGCAGAAACTGATTAATAATTGAAACAAAAATAAACCGTAACTGATAAAATTATGATGCGAATTAACGAAAATTTCAAGTAGCATAAATTATAGCACATTTATATCAGAACCATTACAGAATCATGCAGTAAATTTATATTTAAGTTTAATTTGTCAAATTTATCAGTGTTATCCCTATATTTTAATAAAGTAAAGAGCAATAAATGATTATGGTTATTAGCAACGATAAGAAAATATTAAATATATGCGGAAAAATATGAAAAGTACGCTAAATATTTAGAATTTCATATAGCCTTCAAAATCACGTTGAAATGTAATGAATAGAGAATTTAGTTGTGCTATCACGTAGGCTTTATTAATTAGATCTTGTAATATCAGATGATAACTGTTACTTAAATTATTTCTATTTACTTATATAAACGTAAAAATATAATGAAAATAAAGTAAAAAATATCCAAATTTTGAGTCATATTAAATAATAATGGATAACACAAAGTTCTACAGCAAAATCGTGTGCAACAAAGAAGCAACAAAACTCTCGTCTCGTTCAGTTCCTCAGGGACTATGAGAAAACGAGAATAGCAGAGGGAAATCGCAACAAGCGGGGAACGTGCCATGCATGTTCGATTGTCGCCAGCCGATAACTCTTTCGTATTTTTTCTTCTCCTCTTTATTTCAAGGGTACTTTATATAAAATAATCGTCGTTACATTCGAATAACCGCTAATTTCTTCTCTCGTTCCTTCTGATCCGACTCAAACTGATGTTTCTTTCCACGAAGAGTTCATTAAACGAGCGTGTAGCCTTTGTGTTTTTTTTTCTTTGACTTTTTTTTTAATACGATTTTTCTTCATCGCATTTATCGATACTTTTCAGGTACGCACAGTTACTACTACGCTCTTCCTTTTCTTTTTTGCTTTGCACTGTGAGCGCGAGAAGAAAAGGACGAGAAAATCCGCGACTTGCATATTAAGTATGGCAAATATAAGAAAGACAAGTTAACGAAGAAACTTTTCTCAGACTTAATTGAAGAACCTTCTTTAGTTAATTTTAAACGTATCTAGCAGTTTTGTCACAATTTATTATTTTTTTCTTTTTTTTTGTAAATAGCATGTTATTTACACATTTATCTACGCTTCAAATATATCGTAACATTATCCATCTCGATGAAGGAGATTGGGGCTTGCATTTAAGAGTTTTTAAAACTTTTTAGCTATTTTTTTCTTTACTTTTAAAGTAATAATATAACAAACTTCGTGGATTACTAATATAGAGTTTCGATACTTTGATGTATGTATATGACAATTGATCGATGTAAGTATAACATATTTTATCGATGGTTTTTTTGGACTTAAGTGTATTTATGTGTATCACTTTTTGTTACAGTAAATTACCTCGATCTTTTTCTCACTGGGTGTATTTTCTTTGTCTTTCTTCGAGATCCAGAGCTCGTGTCGTTGACTAAAAACGCATTGAAAATATTGGTCTATCGACAACGCGAACTCTTTTGCTATGACAGAGAAAAAATACATCGCAAAGCTACTCGCAACACGATTCGGCCATCGTGAAAAATAAAAGTGTTTTTGTCGCCTCTAGTTTTATTTTATTACAATCTGGGCAAGAGCTTAAGGTTCGACACCCATGCTAACGCGAACATTCCCCCTTCCTTCAAACTCTTCACCCCCTTTATCCCCTTTATCTCGATCACTCTCTTTTTGTTTACTATTTATCATGTCTGCGCGTTTGCGAACGCAGATTGTGCCGTATAAAAATTATAAAACAAAGGTTTTAAAAATTTATCGCCTAGAGGAAAAAGTATTTTACCGCACCCGGCATCGGTCATGCTAATTAAATCGTCAATGTAGTGTCATTTAGTGGCCTCCTCTAGTCTAGGCCGTCCATCGATATGAATCGCGTATGAACAAAAATTAAAATCGAGAGGGCGACACGGTGTCTCTTGATCTGCTTTACACTCAAATATCATTAAACATTAATCAATTATTACAAACAAACGTTTCTTTGTTCAAAAAGCCAAAGCAGTCAAGAGTTTCATTATTTTCGATTTTCTCTCCCTATTCTTAACTGGATACATACATAACTTTCATCTGCGAGTTTATTTGCAACTGCATATGTTTTTCTGTGTTTTTGTTTGTTTTTGTTTTTAATGTTTGTTATGAATCTTGGTGTCTCATGTTATTGTATTAATGCCTTAACAACGATGGCGTTATGAAGACGAAACCGCTGATAGCAGCAGCGACGGGAGTAGCAGTAGCAGCAACTGTAGCAATATTAGTGGTAATCGAAGAACTGGAGTGTCGATCGTGGTTGAACGGTGTTTTTTTTTCTTTTTCATTTCTCAATTACATAGCGGTCGTAGATATTTTGGGTTGGTAAATCACTTAAATCAACCTCTTAACCCAGCGAGGGAAAGTCGTGCTCATCATCAACTTTGGGAGCGTTTTGACGTTCACGAGGCGACTTTTGTTGAGGCTCCTAAAAATATTAATTAAAGATTAGGTTTCTTTTCAGTTTACTATACGCAAGTTTTTTTTTAAATAAAAGATGGAGGAAAAAAACGAAAATTGTTCGTTTTTTAAATTTAATTTAATAAATAAATTAATATATTATAGATAATAGCTATGTATAAAAAATATAGATAATAAGTATGTATACAAAAATCAGTTGAAATTTACCGTTACACTTACAGGGCGTACATCAGCTGTAGGCCCTTCGCGTGGCGGTCCACGATTGCCGTATCCACGACCCATGGCACGATCTCCTCTACCGCCACGGCCACCTCTTCCGCCTCTGCCTCCAGCATTGCGTCTAGTAGCGTCACTGAATTGAATCTCAATGTCGTACACGTGCTTCTGGCGACCTACGCGCTGAGGATATTCTGCAGCATCGAACTCCTCTTCATCTTCCTCCTCTTCCTCTTGACCCTCCTTCTTGCGCTCAAGAGCGTACATTTTCTTCCAACGTGTAAGATCTTCACCCTCCCCAGCCTTGCGCAAATTGTATTGTGGCTTGATGCGATTTTTTTGCAGTGCCTTCCACTCATCGAGGGTCAATTCGCGGGCCTCTTCTTCAGCGGGTTTTTCCTCGGTTGGGGCTTCAGTGGTTTCACCTCCAGTACCAGTAGTACCAGCACTTTCCTTGCTATCGTTGATATTTCCAGAATCATCTAGTTTCTCTCCTTCCCAATTTTCCGCTTGGTTTAGGCTCTCTCTAAAAATACGAAATATACAAATGTTAAAAATGGCTGATTATCAGTTATATAGATATTTAATTTAAGGGACAAACTAGAATTTTGTTTTTCAAACTGAAATAAAATTGTCTTTAAAACACTATAAAGTCAACCTTTGTTGACATAATGCATAAACAAAAAGGAAGAGTTTCTCATAAACTACACAGGCCTATAAAAAGAAAAAAGTGGTATGAGCAAGGGACTAGACCACCATATTTCTGTGTACTTCAACCCCCTAAACATGATTGCAAGATGAGAATTGGTCCACCGCGTTTGAATTTTAAGATATCTAAGGTATAAGATTTTTGAGATCTCAAAAAATAAAGCAAGTCATTGTTTTTTATTCATTTTTTTCTAAAAATAGCATTGCTTGTGCTCTTCAAGACGAACTTTGACTGATGCCCTGACAATTTTTTTTGTAGAAATCAAAATGTGTAAACTTTGAAATAGGAATAAGATTTTAATTTTAAAAGGTATATGCAAGTTTTCAAAATTCACGTGTTTAGATTTTGAAGAAAAAAAAATTAAAGTTGACTTGACGAGCACAAGACATGCTACAATATGTGTGTGTGTGCGTGCTTGTGTGTGTAATCTTATACCTTAGATATCTCAAAACTCAGATGTGGTAAGCCAATTCTCACCTTTGAATCATGTTTAGGGGGGCAAAATACACAGAGATATGGTGCTTTAATCTCTGATACATACCACATTCTACTTTTGTGGGCCTGTGTTATCTACAACAAAATACAACTACAATGGTGTTATTTTACGAAACCTAGGAATTATAAATATTTTATTTACAATTAACAGTACAAGTGTAAGTAATTCTGAAGGGAGTGTCAGAGCCTATACAGGATTATGTACTTACCAACATTTTTTTATTTTACTTTTAAATAATTACAACTAATTATACAGCTATGCAAGGCATAAATGATGTAGCATGACAGATACTATTTAATAGACATGAATGATTACGTGCAAGTGAATGAAGCTGATGATGTAGTATTACTACTAGGTAAAAAATAAATGAATGTTTAATAACGCTAGCAAATATAGTTTCTTGGATTTTTAAATGCAACTGGAAATATTTGATACGTAATACATAAATTGATTTGATTTTTCAAATGGATCCAAAAATATAAATAAGAATATATAAATAAAAAGAAATAAAGCATCAATTTCTTACTCAATTTCATCATTGTGAGTTCCCCAGTTATGGCTGCCAGCGCCATCCTTCTTGTCTATTGGTTTTATTCCACTGTAACCATACCTGCTTACATTATTAACTGTCATATGTGAAAATGACTAGTACAATCTAATTTACAAAATTTGGAAAAAAAAATTTGGTGGTGCTTCCTTCATGAGAAACATTGAAAAACAAAAACTAGGAATACTGTGCTAATGATAACTTTGAAAGTAAAATCACAAAAACATGCAGTGAACGATTGAAACATGGGTAAAATCCTTACCTTGGTTGCCTTGTTTACGTATGCAAAAGAAAAAAATATAGGATCAATCCCATGTATATGAAATCAATTAAATAATTATCTTTATACTACTTTTGCTTTTTTTTTTAAGTATTAAAGAAGCAAAATTAAATAAACAAATTTATGATTTCCCTAGTTTTTGATTTAAAATAAAAAAATTCCCTTTTTTTCAGCAAGTATTACAGAGAAAAAGTTTGAAGAAGAAGAGGAGAGATTTGAAAACCCTATTTATTAAGCATAAAGAAAGCAGTAATACATACGTCTTGTCTGATCCAGACTGACGATCAAATTCGCGCTTTCCGCGGTTGTCAAAACCACCACGTCCGCGAAAACCGCCTCTGCCACGGCTCATGCCACGGCCGCCACCATCGCGTCCTCCACCGCGTCCTCCTCCACCACGACGATCACCAAACTCAGAGTTGCGATATTCGCGAGGCTCACGAGGCTCACGTGGCTCACGGGGTTCGCGAGGCTCGCGTGGTTCACGCGGCTCCCGGCCCTCACTGAAATAATTATTTTTATTTGTCAAGGACATTTTAAAATATATCATTTTTCATATTTCCAAATACTTTATATTTTTATTTGAATTACAATTTGAAGTTGGAAATTGAATTGTTTTAATGTGTAGATTTACTTTAACACACAGAGAGAAGAAAATCTTAACATTAAAGGAACATCATTAACTGTAAACGAACGGACGTTTGGATTTGGACAATCGAATATTCGTTAACAGGTAAATAATATTTCTTAATAGTTAAGAAACTATGTCTTTGAAATAAATTTGAATTTTTTAACTGTTAAGGAATATTACTTAATTATTAAGAAATATTGTTAATTGTTAAGAAATATTATTAACTGTTTAAGAAATATCAGGATTTATTAGTTAGAAAACCATACTTTTAATGTAAAGATTTTCTTTTCTCTGTGCAGTTTCAGCTCAACATGACCCATATATGACTCATGGATTTTCGAATACTTCCTACCAAAACTATAAGTATTCTTTATGATAATTTAGACATTGAAAAAATAATACAATTTTTGAAGTGTTAGACAAGTTGAACCTGTTCATCAAAATATATTTTGGACATTAACTTTACTTGGAAAAATAAAATTCAAAGAGTGTAAATTGTTATTAGTTTAGATTTCAGTGTGGCATAATTAGACACTGAGTTACGACACTCATAATTTAACTTATACATAGCTATTTAATGTTTTGATAAATGTTTTAAGCATCATAAAAATAAGTAAATTTTAATGTCATTAAGTGAAAACATAGTTCTAAGTACTTGAGTATACTTGGAGCAAGTTGAGTTTATAAACAAGTACGGACAACATTCCATTGATGGAGATGTGTCGAAATGACAGCAAAGAACCTACCCAGGGGGGCCTCGCCTGAGGTCATTCTGAATGCGCGGTGGCCGCTCACCATCCTCACGGTTGCGCCTGTTGTTGTGTTCTTCTCTAGACTCAGTGTTAAATTTCACATTGCGCTCACCTCCAAACTTTTGCGGCACAGGCTTCTTCTCCACTAGAATTTTCATAAATTTGTGACACAGACCATTTTTAATTAGTCATTAAGTAGAATAATAAAGAGAGGCAGGGGAAGGGGCATTCTAAAAGTAGACGAAATCCAAAAATGAATTGAAATCTATTTGAAGATGTACATGTGTTGGTAAAAGAGGGAGAGAGCGGAGCAGATCCAAAAGTAGCATAGAGCTCTCCAAATTATCTCCAGTATCACACGAGAACGGAGCGACAAACGCGTAAATTTGTTCCCTTTCTATTTTTTCCTCCCCGTAAATGCCCTCTCGCGCGCTCCGCGTTATATTTTTATCCACTCCGGATCTCTCTCCAGCGGACATGTTGTCGAGCGCGCACGCCGCACGCGCGCGCGCGCGCTCTCTCTCTTTTTCGGGAGCACATGGGAAGAGACGAGCGCGAGGCCAAGGCGCAAAAGAATTGCGCATTTCCTTCGACTCCCTGTCCGCTTCGGGCAAGAGGAAAGGGCCGAGGTCGTCGCGGCTGGACCGCAAAATGCTCCGGAAGGGCTCGCTTTGTCGACGTTCCTTTGTTCGCGCTCTCCCTCTCCTCCCGCGAGTTAGCCGGCTTTTAAAGGCCTCGTGGGCGCGCGCGAGAGAGATAAAGCGCGCGCGCGCGTGCACGTTTCCGCGGAAAAAGGCCCCGGGCCGGCGGGCACGCCGCGGCCGCCCGGAGGCTGCACGCGAGGGGGCACGCGGAGCGAGCGGCCGGATGGGCAGGCCCGGGTGCGAGAATGCGCGAGGCGTGGGAATGCGCGAGGCGTGCGACTGCGCGGTGGCTCTAACCTTGATCCTTCTTGGCGTCCTGGATCCTCGGCGGCTGCGGCTGCTGCTGCTGATTCTCCTTGTTTTGCCTGGGCTTCGGCTTGGCTGGCTGCTGCGGAGCGGTCTTGTTCTGGGCAGAATCCTGCTGCTGCTTGCTCTTATTCTCCTTCTCGCTGAGCTTCTCCTTCTTCTTAGCCTCCTTCTCCTGCTCGCGCAGCTTGAGAATCTCGAGGGGATCCTCGTCCTCCTCGAGGGCGAGCGAGAACTTGTTGGTGACGGTTATACTGTAGGTGTTCTCCATGTTTGAGAAGTTTGGGCCGGCCTGGGCGCTCTACTGTCCTCCCTTGATCGAGGATCGGACTTTATTTTCCTGGCTACTCTTGAGCCCTTGTGTAACAGAGACATCCAATTGATTCCAATATGGCCGAGTCGGATCCCCAGTGCCTGAGGAAAGGAGGCTCGAGCTTCACCACGAGGTCCGCGAGGCCGCACTCGCGCGATTTTCGCCTGGGGGTGGTGGGGAGCCGAGACGGCTGGTTCGCTGCCGCCAGCTCGAAGCCGCCCTACCCTACCCTACTCCGCGCACCAGCGCCGTTGCCGGATGTCGCGAGACTTCCCGCCCGCGATTAACGCCACATGCGAGCGCGGCCGAAGCCAAGCTACACCCACAATCGCTCGATCCGACGCAGGGACTAGCTGCCAAGATAACGATCCGCACGCGGTGCTTATACCGTCCGCATGCTGCACCCGACTACCTGGCTCTGTTTTTATTTTATGCCCCATTTGCGCTCGAGCTGATAACGCACGCTAATCTCACGGAAGCTTCAAATTTCAAAAATCGATAATACGCAATCGACGATTCGCATTTTTCAAATCTATTATTTTCCTTCGCACGAGTTACCTACTTATGTGATTTCAAGGAGATAAGATAAAGCATGACTCACTAAAAAGTATTTATACGTCGCACGCTACGCTTACCTATAAATTAAAATGTCTTGCGTGTTACCACAACATCAGTGGTAAGGAAAACGATCAATAAAAGAAAATCAAACAGCAGATTTCTACCTTTTCTTAACGCAAAAAAACTTTAAATTGTTACTTTTTTCTGTTTTCCATAATATGCTAGATATAATTATTTTCTTTTATAATATTACAATTTGCAAGTTTAAGGTAACAAAATCACTGTAGAATTGGCCAAAAACATTTGGACAAAATTACATATTCATTGCGGATGTTTGTACACAGTCATCCGCGGACCGCGTGTATCAATTAAATTGTCTTTATTCTCATTATCAATATACTTAGGTTCAAATTGTTGTTTCACTGAAATCTTTTAATCTGAATTCCATTTAGAAAAATCAAAGAGCAATAAACATACAAATTGATCCAGTATTATGTGACATACCCCAGTCATTTTAATATTTTTATTTACTTGTATGTATAAATATATTAAAAATATAGACTTTCAATAATAATAATACATTGCAATACAAAAATTTTAATAAAAAATGTCTCTACGCAAATATACTGACTGACGTAAGTATTTTTATAACCTATTTTCAAAATGGTCCACGTTTTACTTTTCAAATTTTCCGCCTTCTTACATGGGAACGGTGAAAAGATGTGGCAACAGTGCAACTCCGAAATGGACTATATATATGTACCCTGAAATGTATTCGCTGCCGCCATTTATAGTATTTTATTCGATATCAATAATTTGCAAATCAATAAATTAGATATTTTTCTTGCACTGGTAGACTCGATTTAGATTAATATTATTTTTGGAAAACGTTTTAATTTAAAAACATATCTACAACTCACTTCTATCATTCCATGTAAGATACGTAATAAACGGAAAACGGACATATATACATACACAAGTATCGATTCGTTTTAAATTTAAGTACAATAAATTAATATTCTTGTTGATTCAAATTACTCAGAAAGGTTCCAAAACTGTTATGCAAACATTAACAAAATTCAACGTATTATATTAATTGAAAATAAATTGTTAATGATTTCGCGGCATTTTTAGATCAGCCAAAGTAGTAATATCTCGTATTTTGACGGTCAATAACGGTCAATATAGCGGTTGAAGCTAGAGTTAAGGTAGGCGGTAAAAGGAATTTAATTTAAAATCCTGTAACTGACTAAGAAATGTAATTTTTAATATAAAATCATATTTTCCATTATTTTATTATTTATTATTAGATGTTGATGCATTATTTTTCATATAGATTTATTATTTATGACTTAGATGTCGAACTATTTATAAGTCATAAGTACTTACCTGTAACAAAATTTTGTTACATATTATTTTTATATTTTCCAAGAACATCCAATTGGTCTAATTACAGAATCTTATATTTAATTTCTGAGTAAATTATGTTATTAGGAATCAAAAATACTTATAAAAAATTTGAAATGAATATTTTTTAGAAATGTTGAAAACTTTATGTTTTTTCTTTTTTATTGTGAAACTTTCGAACGGACAGCGCAAAATTAGACATCTGCCTTACGCAGTAAAACCAAATGTTTTGCTTCTTTTTCTTTATAGCATTAGGTATCTGATGATAGAATGTTTTATATTATAGGTGTTTGAGTCGCATTCCATGGGCACTCAACGTATCAGACCAGCTTGCAAATGTAAATTACAGGAAGAAGATAAAAAGGACAACTGATCAAAAAAATTCTTTGATAAAATGGAGAATGTTAAAAAATCATTAGCTGGCGGAAATATTTTCGTTGCTCCGAAAATTTAAATACCGTATTAGTATGTATGCAATTTCCTTGCGTTTGTTCAAAAGAGTTGCATCATTTACTTCCGATCTCATTGAATCTCCAACCCATATTAAAATCGCAGTTTCTAGAATAAAAGTTTGCCAATTTATCCTCGGCAAAGTCGTTCATAGTTATAAGTATTTATAATTTAAAAAATTCCATATTTTTTTTTATTATTTGCGAGTATATCGACGACTGAGATGAATAACCCGTTCACACAGCGTTTGCTTCGAAAACCCTCCATCTCGGCGTTTGCCCCCTACAACTCAGCGTTTGCTTCGATAACCGTCTAATTCAGACGCGTTTTCTCTTTCTTCAATTTTGTAGTGGCAGCTCTGCAGGTTTTTAAAATACTATTTCTGCACAATAAACACAATTAGAAATTCAGAAAAAAAAGAATTAATTATAAAACATTTCTTTTATTTTGTGTCTGCGCATTATAAAAATTTATTTCACTTATTATTTTTTTAATATTTATTTTTTGTTTTCTTTTATTTTATAGTTTATTCAATTATTTAAGAAAAAGAAATTGGATGCAGTACAAATCAATAGATTATCCAAATAATACAATTATTAACTCAGTGGTAAAAGATATCCATAAGCCTTGATAAAAGCAAAAAAATGCTAAAGCATCAAAAAAAAAGATCTACACATGGTAAAAGAACATGTAAAATATATCAAGAAAAGATTGGATTACAAAAACATATTAATGCAATAAATTTCTAAAAATAATTTTTAAAATAATAACAAAAGAATTTTAAAACTATTAACAACAAAAATTAAGATGTAATTTTCTTGAAACGTGCATTATCGCGTCTATTATGCAGAAATTGTATTTTAAAATCGTGCAGAGCTGCCACTACAAAATGGAAGAGAAAAAAAAAACGCGCCCGAGTTAGGAGGTTTTCGAAACCTTCGCCGAGTTAGAGGGGTTTCGAAACTTCCGCCAAGTTAGAGGATTTTCTAAGCAAACGCTGAATTATGGGGTTTCTCGAAGCAAACGCCGAGTTAGAGAATTCTCAAAGCAAACGCTTTTAGTCCCTGTATGCTTTCAGAATTCGTGATAACATCTACGTGAATAAAAGTTGTAATAGTCTTTTATTTGGACTTATTCCAAGTTTGTGTCACTTACTTTTTGCATCAATATGTACATTATATTAAATTATAGAATAAATTATGGTGCAACTAGTCGTTCATCTTCATATGAATCGAGTTTTATTCATATTAAAAAAGAAAAATAAAAAAAAAAATTGATTCCATATACGAAGCCATAATGCAAAATATGCGTTTTAGCTGAATTAGGTAATAATGCTATACCCTAATATGACCAATTAAAAACAGTACTTTTTCACACATCGTTGTTTGCTAAAATATTGTTCGGTACGCGTGTGACAAACTCATACATACCTGTGCAAGAATCGATTATATCGCACTAGTATAGGAACAAAGTTAAATAATCTTAAGTTCTCTTCAAAATATAAAAATGAATAAAATTAATATACTTTAAATAAAGAAAAAAATTATTTATTTAATAAACATACAATTTATATGACCAGCGCTACTGTGCTCCGAAGGTAAGTATGATGAGTTACGAAGTATGCGGATAATACAGTGCACTACAGCGCTCATCGGTCAGTTCGGTTGTGGATCATTCAAATATTATTTTTCTTAGCTAAAATATATTTGCATCAAGATCATTTTTCTACTATTAACAATTGCATCACCTACTAATGCGTTCAATAGAAAAAGTAAATAATCTCAATATACTAACTTAAAGAAAAAGAGATAAACTTTCGGGATTCCGCCTGTACCATTCGCAATTGAGTTTTAAAGCTTATATTATCGCTATAAGTAAGCATATTATAATTACTTAGTTAAAATAATATAAGAAACTTAAATCGCACGAAATGGTAAAAAAAACTAATAACTATGTACTTTAATGCCATTCCAGAGGATGTTGAACCGTATAGAATTAACCCAATTTTATTATTTAATAAAATTAATTTCTAAATGTTTATGTATATATCAACACAAATTTTTGAATGATTCCATTAGTATTTTCCATAAGATGTTTGTGTTAAAAAATCAGATCAAAATTATACAAATGCGATTCCTGCAATATCGACACCACGGTTTTTATTTAAAAGGTTCAGTACGGTATGATTCAAATATGACTCATGGAACTTGCCATAATTTAGATTGCTGTAAAAAAAAGGTAGTAACTAACTAAAATCAAGTTGGTCTAAAAATTATTTATAAACATAATTGTCCATACAAATCGAGATTCTTTTGAATTGTCTTAAATTTCTTAGAACAAAATGTTTTTAAGCTGGCTTTTTTCGAAAAATTAAAATGATTAAAATGTCAATAATTAATCATTTGTAATTGA
This sequence comes from Torymus sinensis, assembly GCA_030522985.1. Lineage (NCBI taxonomy): Eukaryota > Metazoa > Arthropoda > Insecta > Hymenoptera > Torymidae > Torymus > Torymus sinensis. The sequence continues at coordinate 3,735 of JAPYZP010001514.1, read as the reverse complement.
AAGGCAAAATTATAAATTTAAACTATCGAATTTCGAGATTTTTCACTTAATTTTTAATCAGAATTTTCGATATAAATGTTAATAAGTGATATTGATATAAGCATGAGTTTTTACAATAAATTTGGTATTTTTTTCTATTTTATTTCAAGTTAAAACTTATTTTACTTGATCAAAAGAGATTGTCAATTCCACCTGTAATTCCTAATCCCGATTTAACTGATTGCAAAGAACCATGTTAAAAAATGTTATAGCTTAAAATATTTGAGTTAATAAAACATAATTCTTTTACGATGTCAAGGTTTAAACATTGAGAAGACTACAACAAAGAGTCCGATGAACCGTGAGACTACACGGGTATATACATAGCTCATTCTTGCCTCATGCATATACTCCTATACATTAGACTACAAAGTTGTTCTCCAGTCATTGTTGTAGTGGACGTATCGTGACCGGCTACAAAGTTGACGCTTCTCATGAATGAGCAGCGATTCGAAGGGGGATGAGCCGTATATGGACGCGCGGCTTCCGGGCCGGCAGCTGATCGGGGGAGGATGAGCTAAGATAAATAGCTAGAGGTGGAGAAGGCAATTTTCGATTTTTCACGATACCGCTCTACCCGTGATGGAATTGGTAGATCAATTTGAGTAGATCAAGAGCGAAGAGCGAACCGCGCTTACGCATACGATACCATACCTATTCATTCATGAATTTTCGTAGGTATTATGAGCGTTTTCGCAGGTATGTGGCTCTGCCGCAGGTAAACGATGCATCTTGTTATTGCAGCAGTCGATTATATGCAGTTTCCTCCGTTTTCTCAAGAAGGAAGTATGAAATTTTCAAGAAGAGGGGAAAGAAATTAAAATTCTTAACACTGCACTTTCTGATTTATTACACTTGAATGTACCCATACCCTCAACCGGGGACCGACTCGGTATCACGATACATTGTATCCCGTGTTCGGAGTACATGCACGGGACAGGATACATGGTTGACCAGACGATCGGTCTACGGTAGGTGATAACGATAAACTTCCCTATAATTTATTGAATTTTAGTTTTTCCCGATAATTCTCAATTATTGAGAATATATGGTAATACGAAATTATTATTAATATTGATTTTAATTTCTTTCCTACCATTGTCAATGTTTAACATTAAAAATATATATATTATTATTATTATTATTTATCGATTCTCAAATTCTGAGAGTTGATGCGGATGTAGAGCCAAACTATACAGATCTAACTCCGGGCTAAATTGTGTAGAGTTCCATTGAAAAACCGAAGTGAAATTTGAAAAATTAAAAGACATTTAAAATTTTAAAGGGGCGACCGTCGGCCGAATCAGCTCAAGGATATTTAAACTTGACGAGGGTCGTAATCTTCTTCACTGGCCCCGGTTGTTGTCATAAATCGACGCTTCACAGATTAAGTACAGGCAGGTCAATTGCAAACTAATAACATCATCATCTATTTTCTAATAACCCAAAATATTTTGAAATCCGTAGCTATGCAGGCATGCATGCGCGGCAGCCGGTCACGGGACTTGAATTTCATAACGGAACCCTGAAAAAGTATTTAGTGTCGCCCCTCGCGCTAACTCACCTACCGGCCATATATACTCACCCGTGCGTAAACACCTGTAGCTCTTTCATCAGTCAGTCTAATGACTGTACACGTTGGCCCATTCTCTCGGATGCCAATTGATTTTTAATAGTTAAAGGTCCCTGAGGAGCAGCCAGAAGAGTACCGGCCAATCAAATGACCGGCCCGTTCTTTCCGACTACCTGCGAGGACCCTCGCTTTCCTCCGGCGATCCAGATAATCTTGCCCCTCCCGAAATGCCACTTTCACAGGCTGTCCCGCAGCTTCGGAAACAAAGCGGCAGATTCATAGGTGTTGCGTGTGTATACGGAGAATCCGGCGGTAGGTAGGTATAGTACCAGTTGATAGGGGATAGAATTCGAAGCTGCGCTGCGGCCGCCCTGCGCGTCCGTGACTCACGCGCGCAGGTAGCAGCCCGGACCCGACCGGCTGCCGCGGCTCTTGCCTGAGCGCGCGCGAGCCGCCGCGAGCCGCCGCGAGCGAGGAGCGGGAGACAGAGGGAGACGCGTGCTCGCGTACTTTCGACCCGCCCGAAACGGGCCAATGGCCGCGCGGCGAGCCATCCCCGCCGCTCGCGCCTGCGCAGCTGGCGGCCCGTGCGGGAGAAGCGCACTTTTGGCGGTTAATCAGTCGCACGCGGCGAGTCGTCGAGTCCGTGAGCTGTGCTAACTTCCTCGCGCGCAGTCCCGTGTGTTCGCCCGAGTATCGGCGGAGTTAAATCGCGCGCATCCTGCTAGTGCATGTGTGAGAGGACGACCCCCGAGCAGTGCGCCACCTCCCGTGCTCCAGGCGGCGAGCCCCCCGTCTCGCCGCGTCCCTGAGCTGCGCCGATAGCAGAGCAGCAGCCCCTGGGCGGCCAGCAGCAGCGGCAGCCGCAGCATGGAGCTGCACACGCCGAAGCGCAACAGCCAGCCGGCGAGCGAGCTGCCGATGGGCAGCCCGCCCATGTGCGACACGACCTTCTACCCGTGGAACTGGGGCGAGGAGGCGCGCAACGTCAACCTCAGCCCCGGCAGCTCGTGCTCCTCGCCGGAGTACGGCGGCGGCGGCGGCGGCCCCGGGCAGCGCTCCGAGTCGCGGGCGCAGCGGACGGGCGCCGCCGGCCACCGGGCCTCCTCCTCGGAGTCGCACAGGCGCGGCCGGCCCCGGGCGGACGCGCTCACCAACCTCATGATGCAGGGCAGCACCTCGCCCTCGAGCATCAAGTGCACCTACTGCAACCGCGTCTTCCCCCGGGAGAAGAGCCTGCAGGCCCACCTCAGGACCCACACCGGTAAGCCCCGAGAGTTTCATTCATTCTGTGCGCTTTTCCCGCGCCGCTGCGACCTTTATTTGGACGCGAGCGCGCGCGCGTGTTGCGCCCACCGTGCGAGCGACGGCGCGCGCGAGGAAACATAACCTATCAGTGTTCCCCGCCGCGACTCTCGCTCGAAAGCCTCCGTCCCACTCGGCGCCTGCGCCGTCCACTCTCCTTCTCCCCGTCCTCCCTCAACGGACGTGCGGCTCGGCTCGCGGGCTGCCGCTCTTTTCGCCGGCCCGTCGCATGCAAGGTACACATCCCCGCGCCCTTTCGGACTGCTATGTTTTGGGCCCGAAAGTCGCGGGCGGAGCGCATGTGCGAGCGCGCGCGCTACAAACTTTTTTCGCCGCACGTTGCACACGAGGGACGCGCGTCGCTCCCGCGCTCCGAGAAAGAGCGAGACGGAGCGAGCAGGACGCGCGAGCGCGCGCTCACGGAAATTCCAACATGTCCGTTTTGCGCCCCTTGTGCGTGCCGCTCGCAGCCGCTCGCTCTCGCTTTATAGAGTTACCTACCTACTTCTCTCCCTTTCTTTCTCGCTCTCACTCTCGCGCGCGCGCCGCTTTTTACCTACCTTATATACTTACTCTCTGTTCAGGAGCCTTTGAAAGAGCCAGGCAAGAGGGAGAGAGGCGGAGAAAACGGTAGACCAAGCCCCTGTTGCTCTTTAATCGGGATGGGGAGAGATTTTTGTCGGCTTATCCTGATCCCTTTGTCAACATACAGCTGGTCGCTCTCGCTCGCTCGCTCTTTTATGATGCTGTCGTTATGTTTCGTTGATCAAATGAATATTCTCAGAGACGTATTTTCAATGGAATTTTATTAATTTATA
>JAPYZP010001513.1:0-17058 GCA_030522985.1 Torymus sinensis | reverse complement strand
ACGGTAAACGCGCATATGATCGTTATTGGATTTTGAAATAGTTAGTTGTAACAAAGGGAAATTTGGTTATAATTATTTATACAATTTTGAAAACAGAAAATATGCACCATAAAAACTTATAGCTTTTAGACGCGTATACATATCGTTATAACTTTTGTTGTTAGTGTTCTCGATCATGAATTCGTTTTATGATAATGATGTCCTAATTGTTCGGTACTCCTAAAAATAACGATTACACTTACCAAGTCGAGTGAAAAAATGAGTTGCCCCACAAAAAAAATCCACCCATATTATAAGCAGAAATATATATTAATATCCGTGTAATTGAATCCCGGTATAATAGCCGCACACTTAAGAATTTTTCTCATATAATATATACACAAAAAGGCAAGAAACAAATTGAGGCTAATAATTGGCCAGAACTAGTTTACGACTTTAAACGATGCATTCTTCGACTCATCCCGCGTGCCTTTATACCTTCATTACCTGCGTCGTTTGTCCATTTCCTTTTTCCCCGCGCTTCTTCGCGCGCCTGTGCAGCAGCGAACGCGTCCTTGACTGGCGATTCCCGATCGTTTATCCGCGCTCTCTCGCTCTCGCATATTTACAGCTGCACGTTCGGCGCCTTGCTATATTTAGCGGTCCGCAACACGCCCGCGTGTATACACGTCAAACTGCTTAAGTCGTCAAATGTGCAATTAATATTCTTTTCGCCGTGGGTGTGTTTTATCGGATACGTGTGCGCATGGTTTCGCTCTCTCAGGCGGATATATATGTTTGTTGGGTTATTTGTTGCAGTGTATGTTGTTCGAGCAAACAGCAGAATGTTTTACTGTTTGCGTTCGCGTAAAATCTCGTCTTTCATGTTTGCCTTTAAGTTCGCGCAAGATATATGCAACGAAGACGTTGTGAAAGTTTATTGGCAAGAAAATGACTTTATGGCTTATTAATGGAAGCTGATCTTTCGACATACGAAGATTTATTAGTTTTCTAGTTTTGCAAGTTAAAAGTATAAAGTTTGCAAGTAGAAAAGTATATTTATTGTTAAAAATCTTAAAACTGCAATTTTCGCGAATATATTATGTATACATGGATCTATAAATAAAGTCCCCCGCACGAAACCGATCAGAATAAAAAGATGTAAATTCTTCCTTTATTATACCCTTCGGGCGTGCAATTCTCTCGCCTCTCTTGTTTTTTTCTTTCTCTCTGTGACGACCGTAATACTCTTGTCGCGCCGCGCTTGGCCACGCCGGGCTCTTCCCGCTCTAGAAAGGGTGAAAATTGCCGGTACCGTGTAATGAAGCGCCGATCATAGGAGTTGCGCACGATGAAATTGCTTGTGTTTCGATGCGGCAAGAGAAGCGCACTTTAATTTGTATTTATATTCTCGGCGAGTTTATTTTAAGGTGAAAGAAGTGTAGTCGAGTAAAGGACTGTATTTTTTTTACAATCGACTTGTATATGGTTACATATTATACTGGTGGCGCGGTTGAGAAAACGATAGATATGATTTATTGCTTCTCAATGAAAATTTAGAAAACGGCCATGATGTAGGGTTTTGAATTTAAACTGGTTAATAAATTTATTTTCGTTTTTTTTTTTAGTTTTTTCCCAGTTTTTGCCTAAAATGTGCAGGAAAATCTGTGACTTCATCTATTCTAGACAAACCTGATAGTTTTTTCCTAGATGGTTTGCTTTATGAATAACGTGATTTATTAATGGAAAGTATAGATCAAACGTGTAGGGTTACTTCAGCAGAGGTAGAACAGACACGAGACCAGTGAATAAACATTTTTTAATAAAAATCGCTGATAAAATATATTTTTAATGTTTCTGGCCTCATGAAGCACCTTTCCCTGATTCAAAACTTTGAAAAGGGCCATTTTTTGATGGTTTAATATCATAAAAGCATTTTATTGAAGCGAAGAATCTGTTTGAAGAAAATATTTTCTTTTTTTATAAACTTAATAAATTCAATTAAAATAAGATTTAATTAACGTATTTTATTTTGTAATGAAAAGTTGAAGCATTATTGGGGATGCAAACAAAAGTATATGCAACGGAAATTGTTGGTAAACACATAGATAACACACACACAACAATTTGTACTAATATCGACTTACAGAAACACTATACACACATGTTAGTCGAGAAGACGATTATATCCACCTTAAGAAAAGAAGCAGAACAAAGAAGTAATGGATACTACAAATAAAATTACGGGACAAAAGACATCAGTCAATGCGCATTATACTCAAAGATCTTATAAATCAAATATAATAGACTTAAACTAATGAACATTTCAATAACAATAAATAAGAAAAATAAATATTTTCTCTTATCAATTGTATTGAGATGAAGTAAATACACTGCATCGAATATAAAAACTTTAAATTAATAAATAACAAAAAATAATTTCAAGCATTAAACAAAATTTTGAAATGTTTCACCACGTACTAAATTAAAGAATCTATGCATTGCAAACTGACATAAGATTTGATCGAGAAAATTTCTCTGTAATGCTTTCCTTTTCGGAACATTTCACCATACCTTAACGTAATTAGGCGGACCTAGAAAAATTCTTTTGTTATTAAAAGGTGCCGATACAAGACAAAGGAAGAAATTTTACCCAATTTACATTCAATAGAGACATCTCATGCATTATCTTGATACGTCTACGATAGATCAACGTTCCTCAAATTCTCATGCACTCACAAACCACTTCTTAACGAAAAAAAAACTATCTCTCCTATCTCATCGACGAATCTCTCTCGGTACTGACCGACCTGAAACGAACCATTTGGGAAACTTCGAGAGAGAAACTCATGCGAACTCCGTAATAAAAAAGCGCCGATAAGCTCTCCCAACTCGTGTATATAAGTAATAGGCGAGCGAGACGGCGGCGCTCATAGAACGGGTATAGAGCAGTGAAAGAGATATACGCACATCGAAGATCGAAGACGCGTCATCGCCGTAATCGGATGCAATTAGCGTCGGGCCATTAAGAGCGCGCCGGCGGCGGAGGCAGTTGATGCAGTAGTCGTCTCCCCTCGCGGCGCTTTTCGATAACGCCGAGTCGCCGGCGCCACGCGCGCGCGCGGCTTTTGTATTTTTCCTCTTATTTCTTTTTTTTTCATTCAGCGATTTTCCCCGTTCCCGGCGTGGAGAGTTTGTTTGCTACTCGCACGCTCTCGCGTATATTTTCCATTGTGAGCGGCGACCGATGAATCGCGGGTGAAATTTGTCGACGCGGCTACGCGCGCGTGTGTTTGAAAGGCCTGTTTAAAGCGCATTGTGTGAGCCTTTGTCGTGGATAAAGTCAATATACAAATTAGCCGTATAATTAAAAGCTTTTCGCGTGATCACGAACTTTCGTTTGTTCGGTTTCGCGCGCGTAAATTAAGCGTTGAAAGCTTTGGATGGAGAGGTGTTTGCATTAAAAGACAACCGTGAAGTGTAAATTCAGTTTATTTACGATTGAAACTTGTAAATGGGAAAGGTAATTTATCTATATAGGCTATGTTTATCGCGATATTTTATCACATCAGATCAGATGAAAAAAGTTAATCTAGATAAGTATGTTTAATATATATTTTCCGTAAAATCGCATCGATCAGCTCTTTAATGATAATTTTTTTATTACGTGTTGAGAGAGAGAGAGAGAGAGAGAGAGAGAGAGAAGAGAGAGAGAGAGAGAGAGAGAGAGAGAGAGAGAGAGAGAGAGAGAGTTGCACAATTTCCTTATATAATTAATGTATAAATCCTTTTGCATATTTCATATACTGAATCCCCATTACGTCTTCTCTGCTTCTGAAAAATTATTAGTTTTCAGGCATTAAGTTGAATGAAAAGGAAGATTTTCCATGCAAATCTTTTCCACCGGTCTAACTATTAATTATGTAAATATGAGCCTTTAAACAAATGTAAATCACTGCGGGCATTTGCTCATTTGCACTTATAAGCAGTATCAGTTGCACAGTTACGACTGCAAATCAGGCAGTAGTCACGGCGCTTTGCAGCGGTTCTCCGTCTCGTATATATATACAAAATCGATAAATAACAATGCTCGCGGGTATTAATTATTCTCGGAACTATAATTAAATTTGATTGTTTTTCTACTGTACAATGAGGCATAAGCGTAGCCAGCTCCCAAGTATAATTACGACAAAAAATATTTTGCGCCCGACGCAGAATCTTCAAAATAACAGGTCTCCATCCGCGTGAAAGGAGCCGTATAACTTGCGCGCGTATAGCCTAGTTTTTTCTCCTAATCCTCTCAGCGCGCGCCCGTGGGTTCAACGACCCCGCGACGACAAAGAGCGTCGGAAAAAACGCAGCTCGTCCCCTGCACCCACACATATAGGCGCTGGAAAAGAAAGAGAGGAACGCGTTGCGGAATCTTCGCTTTCGCTTTTGCTGGATGTACACACACACATACCTATAGACAGGAAGCGCGTGTCTCTCGCGCGGATAAGGATCGATTTTACACGCTGTGTTCCACTCGAACGCTGTACATGTTCCCCGAGAGCGCGTATTCAATCCTTCGTGATATAGTTTTTTTTTCAGCTTTTCACTCCGCTTTTCGCAGCTGCCTTTTTTCATAATTGCATTCAATTCAAATTTCCCGCGCGCCGTTGATTGTGCATAAGCGCGCGGGGTCTCTTGAATGGGAGGAGGAAAGGTGTGTGTTTGTGAATCGCGGTGGGAGGCTCTGGTTCGTTTTGTGGTTTAATTGTTTAATAAGAGGAAGTTGTTCTGACGTAGCAGCGTTATGGTAATGAACTGCTTTGGATGCAGAGTATAACATTTTGGTTTGACGATGATGTAATGAGGGTATATGAAATGTCAAATGTTTTGTAGAGATTTTATTAATTATTTGAACGCAAAGGACCAACCAAATTTTTTTTTTCGTTTAATTTTTCAAATTTTTCTGTTAAATAAGTGATAAGTTTGAAAATTTCGAGGCATAAAAACTTGGAAGTAATGGGGCACCTTTATCGACGTCATATAATGAGCTAAAATTATGTCAAGTAACGAACGGGATACTGACTAAAAAACTTCACTTTTTTCAAGAACGAATTTGAATAACCTTACAATATGAAGTGCACCTCCTATCGTTTAAAACTGGTTTCTAGTTTTTAAGTTTCAATTTAGAGGACAGTCCCCATAGTGAAGTAAAATAAGTTGTTTAAAGTTTAAGTGGTTGTAAGTGCAAGAGTAAGATAAGAAAAATTGGAGAAGTTAGATGAGATCCTTCGAAGTTAGTTATCTGAAGTTTCAAAACCACAATTTATAACATCTTTTATACTACTGTTTTAATACTATTTATACCAGAGATAAAATAAAATCGTTTTTATATTCCGTTATACTTATTTATCCAAGATTTAATTAAAAAAAGAAAGAAAGATATATAGTTTTCATAATTATAATTTAATAAACGGAGACTATGAATTATTTTTTCAAGCTTATAACAGGAGCGACTTTGCTTTGTCTAACACGGGTTACCTGCATTCTCCTCGTCGAGGAGAACAAAGGATTGATTATGCGCACGTCATATTTCCAGCAATTAGTCTTACAACGAGAACAATATTATGTGTTTACATGTGCTCTAATATCCATTTGATACTGCTTGAAGAGAGTATAATTTTAAATTGATAAATCAAAGACAGATTATTACGTTGGTTTTTTTTTATGAAGTTGAAATTGAAATTTGATAGAACTGCCTATAGTACGTTTATGAAGCTAGTTCTACGGTGATTTAATGAAAATTCCAAGAATTTTATCATCTGCCCGTTCATCACCACTGACAATTATTATTTGCGAAAATGACTATTTGATTGAAGCTGCAAATCAAACCCATAGATTTTCATTTACATAATTGATTTTTCTTGTAGCCAAATTACTTCGTATGCATAATGTAGGTTTGATAAATGTTCATTCAAAATTCTTGTTTTGTTTATCGAACCTTATATAAGTTGTCTCAATGTCAGTGTCTCAATTGCTATTTTTAATATTGAAACACATGAATCGATTTAAAGATATATTACGCAACTTTTTCATTATCTGCCAAGAGATCTCATTGAGAATAATCCTTTGCAAACTTGAACTGGAAATTCAACGACCGCTGATTCGAGCTGATTAAACTGCCGCGTTTGAAAGCAACCGCATCATCAATACGCGCGTAATCGATTCACAGAAAACCCCTCCTCCTCTTCTTTATGCTTGCATACGCACGCACAAATCGAAGGCATTTACTTACACACAAACAGAGCGGGCATGCACGTGATGCGCGGGGGGCTCGTACGTATAGCACGTGACCCGTTGCGGGACAGCGACGACGATGCTTCCAGAGCAGAAATGGGCCCTCATTCACTACAAGCTTTGTTTCCGGTCTCTATACTTCGATCATACAATATATTATATGCCCTGGAAAAGAGTTGGTTTAGGTGGTGCCCTGTGCCTCGCCTTGTCCGGAAGCCCCGAGTTACTTCCCTCCTGCCGCGCGTCCTTCCGCCGAGTTCCACGTCTGGAGGCTCACCCGTGTTTACGCACGTGCGTGCGCGAGACAGTCGTGAAAATTGGCTTCATTGTGCCGTAGAAATTGTAGGTATGATTGCCTCCCTGAGATAAGGACGAGCCTTTTTCGATTTCCTGGAGCGAGGAAATTTTCTTGGCTTAATACAGTATTTATTCTCGAACAAACCACAAAGGCCTATATCTACGTCAGAAAATTATATTGTACGTGGATTTGCGAAGTTTTACTTTCCTCTTAATTTTTGTTTTTCAAATACCTTATCATACATTTCATAATGTTTATTAGTAGAATGTAGATTAGTTAAGGAATATTTATAGGTAATCTTTTCATATAGAATGAAATTATTTCTCCTAGTACTTTTACATGAATGTACTTTGACTGAGTATTTAATACTTTCCGTTAAACCATGCATTATCGATTACTATTTTTATAAAGAAAAATAGAATGTTTAAATATTATTCCAATAATTACACTACGTTTACATATCATTCATTGACAACAAAATCTATATTCAAGAAAATCTCATTTTATCCAGGAAAAAGTTAAGTAAATATATATGTATTTTCTTCATCGATTGATGTTTCGTGGATTACAACAAATGGTTTTTCAGATCTACTATTAGTTATTATTAGCTATTCAAAATATTACCGTTCTATAAGTGATATTTTGATATTTTATTCATTATCATACAAGACAATCAGGGTAATGAAGATTCTATAACCTAATTGGCTAGCCTAGGACAATCCCGGGTCCGCTCGCTTCTGATTGTCGTCAACATCATCGATGGTGTTCGAATTTATTATTAGTTCATAATAATAGTTTTGTTATATAAACTAGTAATTAATAATTATTTGTTTATTTATTACATTAATTTTTATGGATGACTTATTATATTAGATTGTTATATTTAATATATATTTTATTCTAAGTATAGGTTGTAAAGTTGAGGTATAAATTAGTGGAATTTACTTATAAGATCGACTAAAACAACTGCAGCTGTTAAATTAATGTTATATTATTATTATTAGTCATTCTGTTAGTTTAAAGTGTAAACATTATTGAAAAGCTGTTAAGTAAATATTTTTGTTACTCCCATGTATAATAATAAATTTCTATTTACACCTATCACAGAAATGTTTAATATTAATCTATTATTGATAGGGAAGCCCAATGCCAAATTTGTGTTATCAATTACGATTGTATTTTAAGGTATACTGCACCTCATCGATATTTGCATCAACTTTAAAATTAAGATTTTGATTCATTACGAAATGATAAACGATTAAAAAGTGTCTTGGCGATAGTAAACTCACTTATATATATTGCACATAGATAAACGTTACCGAGATTTTATTATCAGCTATTCGATGCACCTCGTTAATATGTATCATATAATATTCAAGCTATACTGATAGCAAATGGTTGAAGATTAAATTCAAAAGAGATCAGAATGGTGGATATAATACTTTAGATTTTATAGATTAGATATTTCTTTAAATTTTAACTATACGACTAAAAATTAAAAAAGGTTTTTGTAGATTTTATTTTGAAATACATGTATTATGTATATCAAACCAAGGGACATTTTGGAATATATATATAAAATATATGAGTTACCCGCCGGCCTTTTCAAATTTGAGCCAGAGAGAAATTGAAAAAAAATGAGAGCATGCTTTCATATACCCTTTTTTAGTCGTTTTTAGACCTCCAATAGTGAAAAAGTGGTAGCGTTACTCATTTTTTCAAAACCATTTTTTTTAACGGATAACTCATGTGAAAGCCATAGGTCTAATGTTCGCAACGTCGGAGGGCTACGAAATAAAATAATATTTGATTTTACTTCAAGTTTATAATAATTAATATCAATTTTGCTTGAAGATTTATTGTTTTATAGTATCAAATAACTTTATAACAAAGATTTAGATAAAATTACCATTAATAACTTTAATTAATTTTCAAAAAATATTTCTTTGGACTCCACGATGCAAACTTCAGACCCATTGAAAGCCATGGGAACATATAATATTATTGAGGAATTACTCATATATGCTATATTAAATTATACATCAGATCAGAGTAACTTTTCAAGTAATACCTCATGAGTTATATTATTGGTGTACAAGGGCCGTACGCGCGGATTTACTCCGGATGTTGATTGCTATTTTTAATATTATATAATACATACACATTTATATTAGCGACGTTTTATTTACTATGAAATTACTTTAAATACTCTATTCGACTAATCAAACCAATAATTTACTTTGACGCACTATAGGACCTGATTGATGAGAAAAATCGAACGAAGTAACGATATCAGTATTGCCGCATTCGACTGACGTCATCGCCCGCGGGGGGCGGGATTCGCCGTCGACATCGCGGCTCGTTTATGCTATATACGCTCCTCTCTTTATCCTGTCCTCCCTCGTCCCCATCCCTCTTTTCGTCGATCTTCATCTGCATCCGCGCGTGCGCGTCCGTCATCGCCGCTCGTTCGATCCGCATCGAATGCTAATCGGCGCTTCGGCGAATTCCGCGTTCGTGCACACGCCGCGCGCTCTCCATTGTCCGTCGGAGTTTATTGTTTTTAATGGGCCCGCGGTCGTTGCAAAACTCCCGCGCGCGTAGTTTTTTTTTCTTCATGCACATACCGTTACATATTATTCTTGGTCGAGGTTACGTTTTCTTTTCTTCGGGCTCGCGCGCTCTGTTTTTTTTCCTACCTCCTTCGTCGAGCAGTTTGTTGGAAACATTGTGTAACGCCTCAGCGGCGGTTATGAAATGATCGCCTCTTAATTACTCGTTGCAGCTCGCGGAAAAGTGTATTATAACAAGAGGGAAGGAGAACAGTTTCGACGGTGCTGGAATTTTTTAATGAGACGGATTTACGCGCCCCGGACCAAACCGATTCGTTTATTGCCGTGTGAAAGGGTCTTCAAGTGTTTTACGAGTATCATGGTCGATACATATATTTTCTTCAAGTTTTTGTTATTCCGGGTGGGGTGTGGTGGCGTGATTCACGTGTTATAACGAGTCAATATACCGTTGAAACGACATAAAGTTTTGGTAACGATGCTGGCAGTTTTAATTGCAGGTTTTGCACGTTGTGTGAAAATCGGTCAATCGAATGAATAAAGTCCTGTAGTACGAATAATGATTGGTGTAGGTATAAACCGAGTTACTCGGTAAATATTGTTACCCTTAAACTGAATTGATAAAATGAAATAAAAATTTACGCGTAGTCAAAAATTTATCACTATTCTCTATAAACAAAACAATAATAAGTGCCCGCAAACGCTCCTGTTCGTAAAACAAACCGCAAAGCGTCTATAAAACAAAAAAGCGGTGAACGCAGGCACGTGATTTACGGCACAAAAATTACATTTTACGACTCGGGTGATTTTTATGTTCAGCTCCCTGTCCCATTCGCCACGGGTTCGGTAAGTTCTCGCCTCGTATAACCGCAAAAATGCGTACGTAAGTGTGCTTAGGACACTGTGACTCTAAAAACGAAGTTCTTATATCTGTTGAGACGACGCACGCGCGTAACTCGTGAGCAAAGAGCCGCAGTGACAAGGAGTGACAATGAATCCTCTGTTCGCGGCACCGACCGTGAGCTATCGAGTGTATCTGGGCGTTACAGTTCAGTCCGACTGAAGTGTGTTTTGAAGATAACTGAGAGGCGGTTTTTTTTTCGTATGCTGAATAGTCGTATTAGAGTCTAATGAGAAAATAAAAGTCGGAAAGAAATATATGAGTAAGGCTTTGTATTGGATTTTTTGTACTTCGTCCACTTTTATACATTTTTTAAATAAAAATAAGCACCTAAAAAGTATTAGTGACACGTGTAAATCATGTTCTTTTTTTTGAATACGAAATCTCTGTTCAAACCGAACGAGCAGGCACTTTATAGCCGCAAATGAATATACAATGTAATAGGGTTATTCTCAATGGCATGTAGAATGCAAATGAACGGCTTCTGAGTTCGAATTTAGCGCACGTATGACTGACGCACACGATGACGCCATCAAACTTTATCCAAAATTTGTGCACGTCCATCTGAATTTTGAGTAGCCGTAAATAAACGTTAATTTTTTATTTCTACAATCTAATACCGAATAATAGGTATACAGAATAATCTTTGACTGACATTATCGATGACAAATTTTTTTTTTCCTAGTCTAATTTATTTTGTACAACTTCCTGTATTACCCATGCAGGAAAGGTAAGCTGTACAAAGTTAAAAATGACAAATCCCGAATTTAAAAACTTGTAAAATATTGTATAAACATGAAATATACAACATAAACGCTACAAGAGTATTATATACTAATTGCTTTCGTCAAACTTATTATAAACGAAATATCAGGTATACTCCTAAGAAAATAATTAAACATTCCAATGTAATATTGGTTTTTGGTTTGTCGAACGGTTATTTATATACATTAATAATGAATTGCAACGTCATCAGAACTGATGATCATCGATTTGATTGTCTACATTTATTAAAAGGAACAGTAATAAAATAAAATCATTCATACAACAACTGCATTTATTTTACTCAAACTTATCAATTAAATAAGTACATATTGCTGACTTAGAACTAAATCTTACAATCTAAATAATTACTAAACATTACAATCTAATATTTGTTTTCTTTTTATGTAAGGGTTGAGGCTTATATTGATGTTTGTTATTATGATGATGGGTCTTTGATGTATTAAAAGTACATGTAGGATTATAAGTCAAGATAGGTCGATGATACAAATTAATGTCTGGGAGAGAGTAGCTTGAGTTGGAAGTAAGAGTTCGGCTGAGCTGGTGATTGCGTCGTCGTATATGGCGGCGGATACGTTGTCTAAATGTCGATGTTGATTTGCAAACAGACAGCCATTTGCGAGAAACTTGGCTAGCATTTATTAAGGATTGCGTGTCGAGATTGGATAAAATGATTCGAGATATTTCCGTAGGTAGTTGTTTTATAAAGTCGATGCTTTGATGTTGGATGCCTAGGAAATTGATAAATTGTTTGAAGGAATTCATTTTTATGGTTTCGCGTAAACACCTTTACTCCTCAAAATCACGTGACGAGGGATGCACTTCCGCTGCGTTATATACCTACACTGAGAAAAATTCGGCGTGCGTCCTAACCTTGAATCGGAGTAGCAGCAGCGCCGCTATTCGGTGTAGCTTGCGCGCCGAAAACGCGCAACTGTTGTACTTTTCACATGCTTTCTGCTAGGTCAAGTGGCGTGCCGACAGGCTGGTGCTGTGGCTACACCGGAAAAGTGTAGCTCCTACTCTTAATTAAAAGTGTAGCAGCTACTCTTTTCGGAGTAGCAGTTACTCCGATGGAAAGTATATAACCAATTTTGTTCAGTGTACCGGGAACGTCTATGATTGGTCGACTCTATAGGCCAATCAGAAGCGAGCGGACAAGGGATTGGCCTATGCTAGCGAATATATAAAGGTATAGAATCTTAAGGTGGTTTCAGCGATGGGTATCGTACCAAGCGCGGGCACCTGATGGTCATAATAAAATTATGATGCTAAGTTTCTGTAAATTTTACTTACGAATATGAAAAATCACTTAACAATGATAAGTAGAATGAAAACATTAATGTTAAAGTTAATTAAACAACAATTTCGTCTCTTTACTCGCTCTCTGAGTTAAGACACCTACTTTTAATACGCTCCTGGCGTAACCGGCGCGACATCTATACATGCACGCCTGAGCATGTAAACAAGCAAGATTCCACGCGCATGCGCAGTAAGCACGACGACATCGAAATCAACTGACTTTTAGCATCATTTTCACGATTTTTTTTATCGTCAACACTAATTCTTCGCAGTTTCTTGTGAATCTGCGTGAAATAAGCTATAACCTCATAGTTTTGTTTTGAAAAGTTACTATTTTAGAACTGCGTAAGATACGCTGAACCGTTGACGGGGAACGGTTGTCCCATAAGACATATGTAAGAACTACATTTTTTTCTCGATAATAAGGTCGATAACCCGAATGTTTCTTTTTCGAAAAAGTAAGCGGGTTTTACTTCAAGAATATAGTCCAATTTTTTATACGCATTTTTACTATTTTAGAAAACTTGCTAAGCCACCTTAATTCTCTTAATTGTCGCGTATGCCAATGAATAAAACCTATCTAAATATTGCTTATGGAATGGTAATATTTTCAATAGCTAAAGCCACTAATATAGCAAATCTATAATAATGAACTGTCCAATTTCAAGAAACATCAATGGATGAAGAAAATACATATATTTACTTGACTTTTTCCTGAATAAAACCAGATTTTCTTGAATATACTATATGTTATACTTAATAAAGTTAGAACCACCCAAGTACCACGCCGACCAGTTTTATCAATTTATATTATAGACAAGATACCGCGGTACATGCAAAGTTTATCAAATATATAATTTATAATTATAAGACTATGATGATATTATTAATGAATCTCATGTATCGAAAACATTACTCAGATCCACGGCTGATATTCTTCAATGATTTAGCGATACTTGTCACTATCATTCTCAGCTCGCACCTATTCTTGTCTCACGTTAGATTAAATCCCAAATAAAAGCGTTTACAGATTGCACATCACTTCGCGTCTCCCACACCTGCGCTCGCGCTGTAGCTCGGGAATCGTTCGCCGGCGGTGGTCCGTGCGATGATCTCCCACACACTGCCACACTGCGTAGTCACGCCGCACGCGCCCGCGGGAAATTGCGTCACGCGCTACTCCACGTGCGCTTCGGTAAGGGACGAGAGAGTGAACAACCTGTCGCCGTGTGCCTCATAGCGCCAACACTCTTACACATGTTCTCTACGTATACCTCTCCCGTATATATAATCGCGCGTGTATATTGCTATACGTGTATACATCCACTCGCATACACGCGTGCAGAGAGAAAGAGAGTAGAGAAAAGGAAAGAACGGAGACGGAAAACGCGGACCAAGGCCGGCGCGATCTACCTCAAGCCGATGGAATGTGCGCAGCGCGACGACGCGGCGGCGCTACGCGAGTACAGCGATCGCTGCTGCAGCCCATGCAAGGACGTTGCCCTCGCTTCGCGGGAACCTCTCTCTCTCTCATTCTTTTATCCTACCTCTTTCCCGGTTCTTTTTTTTGCTCCCTTTTATACCGTGGGTTTCGCGCGATAAGGAGACACACGTGCGTGCGTGCGGGGGGGTCGGATCCGAATTTCGGAGCGCGAACTCGCGCGCGCCCCGGTGATTGGCTCTTTCCGCGACTTTACGAGGAGGCAAAGAATGGACGCGGTGAGCGTGTTGATTGGATCCTTTTCGGGATTTTATGGGGGGGCCCCGCGAGAGTCTGAATGGGACACGCGATTGGACTTTTTTAGTGGGCTGTAATTTCGGATTAAGCCGGCGAGAGGGATAAATCGCACTTCCTCGGCTGAGAATATTGAGCAATTACGAAATTTTGTCGAGGGTTTGTGTCTCAATCGAATTTGCCGCTTAATCCTTTGTTTTATTAGGAAAATTATTGTTATTATTCTTGAAAGGATGATGGTTTTAATAAATTTTACACACGAAAGTATATCTCGATAAACGAATAAAAGGATTTCTTATACGGGCTATAAAATCCTTTTTCCTGTGTATTGCGCATTTACGCGCCAGTCAAGGTTTATAAGATAAGTAACTATACTTATCATCAATAATCAGAGATGCGTGCGTAATCATGTACAATCGAAAAGGTAATTAGTATACTTGTAAGGCAGTTGTGTCATTTTAGAAAATCAGCTGACTCTTAAATGAAAAAGCAATTAAAAACGGCTATAGTCATAGTCAGTAGATGAAACGGTAATGTGTGCAGCCAGATGCGGTGCGCGATACAGCTGTCTCTCTCTCTCCTCTCCTGTATAATAAGGCTGTAACGGATACCTCGTTGCCCGTAAAAATGCAAACTTGTCATAGTCCCGTTTCAGCTTCTGTTCTAACATTACTGACTCTTCTATTTGTTTCTTTGAAATTTGTTAAAATACGTTATTTACATTTCACACGCAGTTATTTTCTATTTGACAACAATTCAGTATATTAATATTATCTGTATAGGACTCAGTGCGGGACGAAAGTTATCGACCGTCCAACACTTGTTTTACAAATATCCTGTCATCTATACGCAAACCAGACCATAACTGATAGTCGTCATAACAATTCTGCGCATCGCCACTTACTCATTCTTCGTATACCGTGACACAACTTTCGCACCACTCTGCGCGTTCATTGAAACTCGAGGAAAAACGGCACACTGCCACAGTATAACCTGTACACGTAGAAATGAAGTAAAGACAGAACAAAACAAAACGCGCAACAGCCGAGCCACTGATTGCGAGCCGACAACTACTGTACGCACAAAAAAAAATGCCTCCCACCCGCAATCTGGTCTCTCTCGCTCGCTCGCTCGTTGTCTGGAAGCGCTGTCAGCAACAGAGAGCCGCAGCGATCGGTGCAATTCTCTGCTCCTCTCACATACGCGCGCGGATCGATCCTCCCCCGCGGGCGTCCTTTCCCTCCGCTAGCTCGCTGTTATCCTGATCCCGCGCGGTCTAGGTAAAAGTAACGGGTTCGCGCTGGGAGCCAGCGGTACGACGCGCGCTTTTCGACGAACCGCGTTCAACTATCGATGGTTTTCGTTGAAAATCCCCGGATAACGGGGATTTGGTGAATATAGTTATATATACGTTCGTGTGTGTGTGTATATAGGCGATGGCCGGGAATTCTGACATTTTTCACGGATGGAGTCACGGTGTAAAGAGATCCGATGATAGTTTCGATGAATGAGCGCATTGTGAGATTGTGCATGATGCGCCGATGATGGCTGCGAATGAGGAAATACCGTCTTGATTGTCGCGTGAATCATTTAATAGGCGAAAACAGTTTTTTATTTTTAATTAGGTGTGGGTTGCAATATCACCAGTTTTAGGAAATTAGAAAACTGCTGTGTATTTTTTTTTCTAGAAAGTTTTTATGAATCGTATTTTGCATAAGAGCAAATAAGTGCTATTGATTTTTTTTTTCTGTTGCGTTCAATTTTGTATGACTACAATTTACTGACATGCGCATCATATAGAAGCTTATTCGACAGTACATTTTCCGTTTAAAGTATAAAACATTTATATATAGTACATTATACATTAGAAAATAATGAAATAAAAATTGATTTTAGATCTAATCGTCTTTGTTGAATAGTATACGGCCAAAACAAAGGTATTATCTCTATGAATGACTTGTGTATAATGATTGGAAAAAAATTTTATTCTGTGCTTAGAATTCATTTATACTTTATAGCTATATAGAATCGCAATAAAGAGACATCCGTTACTTTATATAGGAAAACTAATTGCCGCTGTAACTATAGATAGAATCTTTCCTATCTTCATCACCCTGTAATAAAATTGCTCAGGATTATACGTATGAGTATTACGAAGTTTTTTTCAGTAGTAAATAAACAATTTTGAAAAACTTTTTATTTTTTCCTCCTTTAATTTTACTATATTAAGACATTTCAAATGTTATTTTTTACTTTTAAAAAAAAAAAAAAAAAAAAAAAAAAAAAAAAAAAAAAAAAAAAAAACTGAAATCCAATCGTGGGTTTATTTTCCAGCATTAATCTGCCAAAAGCCTGCAAAAACAATGTAAATCATCGTACCGTAAAAAATGTTATTCCAAACTTTAGTCGTAAAACTGCTAAATCATTCGACTTCTCTGTTCTCTCTCGATCGCTCCAACGCAAAAGCCATTATATTGCCGTGCAATAAACTTCAAAATTAACAAACGCGCCTGCCAGCTCTGCACATGCAGTCGTCGTCGTATGTCGATATATTTTTCAAAGAAAATCGCAAAAACCTGGCGGTGATCGCTGCTAGAGTTTTCGCGCCACTCGAGAGCGCACGTTCCCCGCTTATATGCCTTGATGGGGGTAAGAGCGAGGCTACGTACTCCATATCGAGAGCTTCTCTCGATCATTAATTCATAACGGTGCGGGGATGATCGATCCGAGCCCCCGTATACGCGTTATTATACGCACGAACGAGGCACGGATGATGGCGTCGATTTTTTATAGCGCTTGAGCCTAAGTGGTCGTTATATGTATAGATTCCTATCGATGCAACATCAATTACGCGCCGGAGCTATAAATATAAGTGGATTCTGTTATTTCAGATTAATTCGGTAGCGTGGCTCGCGCGGTTATTAAATGAGTTTGTGGATGTGTTTTTTATATTGCGGGATACATGCATTGTATGCAGGGGTGGTGTGTGTGCGCGAGACTACTGTAGGTTTTTAATGTCCTCGTATTAAAAATAATTTTATTTTAAGTCAAGTGAGTATAATAGTTATAAAATGGTAGAGTTAGGTGTATATTTCTTATACATACTGTAACATAAAAACCTGGTTTTCTTTTACAACTTTTGATCTAGTTTTTGCTGTACGACTTATAAGTAGCTCTGCTTGATAACTATTGATGTCGACGCATA
>JAPYZP010001512.1:0-16284 GCA_030522985.1 Torymus sinensis | reverse complement strand
ATATTTATGTATTAAATCGTATACTTATTTATGAAAAACTATGAATTTTGAAAATATAAACTGTTTTCATAAGATAATACTCAATAATGGTTGTAAAAAATGATTCAACAAGAGTGGGGAAAAAGAACATTCAAACGTGATATCGAAAATATAAATAAATTGTTTATATGGTATAAGGGTTTAATTTGTGCATGACCATTATATTAATATTTAATTCAATAATATTTTAATTGAAATTATTTGCCTGGAAGTGGTATTTATTTAGAATCTTTTCGTTGCTTACATAGATTGACAAGCTTTGCTAAATAAATTTTATCAACTGATAAAGAGTTTTCAGGTCTTAGGAATACTTTTGTAGAGTTGAAAAAAAAGTATAAATAATGATAAGATAAATTATTTTGATGAAGTGACTTCATTGTTATTATAATTTTAATCAAACTTATTGAAGAGAATGGCTTTTTATTACATAATATTTGAATATAAATGGAAAAAATAAATAAATATCACATAAAACACATGGAATTCGAAGATAAGAAATCACAATATAATAATGAAATCAAAATAAAATAGCAATGCTCAGTACATATTCTTTGGTGTATGAATAATAATTCAAAGTACTCATTATAACAATTGAAGTAATTTCTAATTTAAAAAGTTTCACCTAATTTAAACTTCATTCATGAATATGTAATCTAAACATGACTTTCACAAGAATGTATGCAAATTTCAAAATATTCTGGTTCAAAATTAAAATACATTATACTGTATGTACGAAGTATTTATAAATAAATGTATAATTTGTGACAATATCAAACAATATTGCACGTATTAGATGAAGAAGTGACACATAAACAGCAACATTTTATTTGCAAGCCTACATTAAGCCGTTGTGCTTACGCAATGCCTTCATTCGATTGAAATCAAAGGCACTGGATCACATCAACGAGAAGTATTTATAGAATGTTGGCGGTACGACGTCACACGAGGTAACTTTTGCCTGGTGCACGTCGAACTAAAAAAAAATCGCAGTGTTCAATACTGAATTCCTCTCTTACTCATAAGTAGGAAATAACCACTAAAACATACTTTCTACTCAAAAAATTTTGGTTAGACTAACCAAGTTTGCTTAGTCTTGTCAATATGATATAACCCAATTTTAAATCTACCATATGCACAAATTAAAAAGTAGATCAATACTAAAACGAATGCACTGATAACATTCTGTGTCATTATGTACATTTAAAACTGAATGTTTCATCATTAGGTAAAAAACTAATATAAAAATCTAACCTCACCATTATTATTTTCTTTGGCTTATTGACTAAGAAAACTTAGTTGATTGTGTAGTTTCTTTAGTAGATCGACCAGTGAGCCTACTCTCAAAATAATCACCTAAGCTATACCAAAATACTAACCCTTTTCAGCTGATTGCCCATAATATTTTGCAGCTCGTTCTTTATCAAACTGAACTTCATCATTGTATCGCTGGAGAATATGGAGCAGCCAAAGGCTAAGCCAGGATAGTCAGCACAGCGCTTTCTTCGTCTGGCCTCTCTTTCAGCCTGCACCTCTGTGCGTTCGCTGGTACACCTGAGACTAGCCAGTTCAGCCATCTCTGGATCCTCCTCAACAATAGGACCCTCCTCGTCCGAATTGCCATCGCCCCGGGCTCTTGCGACTGCGTGCTCGAGCACAGGGCTCTTGCTGCTAGAGTCCTCATCTTCGGAGAAGCTACTCCTGCGCAGACTAATATTATTCTTGTCAGTCTTGACTCTTCTATTCTGCGCAGGGCCATCCTGACCACACTGCGCGGGTCTATCATCATGGATGACATTGGTTCTAGCTTTACTATCACAGCTGAGCTTGTTGTTGGCCTCGTCGCCGAGCTTTAGCTCCGAGGGCCTGATAGCGCCGACGACTCTCCTGGGCGAGCCCAGGTGTCTCGGGCTAGGCGTAGAGCTCTCCGTAGACTCGGCAGCGGGGTCTCTAGCTAAGGGACTATTCGTAACCCCGACGGGGCCACACTGCGCGGGTCCGCCGTCAGGGGTCGAGGGGGATATCGAGGAGGCCGTCAGCGGCGGAGGAGGCGGCGACGTCGTCAGGAGGCTCTGGTCCAAGCGCCGCCTCGTTGCGTGACGCGGATGGTGCTGGTGTCCGCGACGTCTCGTCGTCGACGACAGCACTGGCTCCATCGCGAGAGTTTATTATTTCTCGCTTCTTGCTTTAGATTCTCCACCTTGTTGGTATCGCTGTCGCTACTGCTGCTGTCAACGACTGCATTCTGCTATCCTGACATGTATATATGAACACTTATTGTGGTGCGGTTCTAGGTTAGGTTCCTACTGCTGCTGCTGCTGTCGTGCAGTACATTGTCCGTCTCTCTCGCTCTTTCTCCCAGTATCGTGACTTATTGCGCGAGAGACGGCAAGAGGGGGACAATCTAGCGTGGCGGAGACGAGGAAGAATTCGCTTTCTCCCTCTATCTCTCTTTCTCTTCCTGTCGGGACTATACAGTGTTGTTGTTATTGTCCTCTCTCTTAGGCCCGTACGTGGGCTGACGACGACGATGAGTCGACGACGGAGGTGAGAGGAGCCACCACCACCACCGGACCCGCCGCCATTTTCCTCAAGACTGGCGCTCGCGCCCTCTACCCCGGTACAGGCTTCCGCTTTCTCCTGTTAGATGGCGACAGCGCATGCGCGCCAGGGTGGGGCGCGCGCGGGAATTTTCAAATATGGAACTAGGCCACTCTCGGGGAAGAGGGAGAGGGAGGGAGAAAGAGTATGCGGAGAGCTTGGTGCGCGCGGCACGACTGCGGATCGCCCGGAGAGGGACGAGGCCGCGAGCTGCGCGGGCGCGAGAGACGTGCCGAGGGGGAGGAGTGAGAGCGAGAGAGAGACGGCACGAAGGTCGTTTACGAGACGCCCGATACGAATTTGGACGCGTAGCAGATGGCTGTTGCTAGCGGGCAAGCTTTCGATGATCGTTTCCTCCTTCGTTTCGCTGGATTCCTCGGAGGAGTAGGAGGAGGAGAGAGAGGATTGCTATTCCTCGCGGCTCGACAACGGCGCGCATTGTGCGCCTCCTAGACTGTAATTAGTTCTTGGGAAAATTTTCCGAACGCCCCGAGCTTCCGGAGTGCTGTGGGAGTTTTATGAATTGTCCTAATGGACATTCTTGCCTGCTGAATCAATTTCTTCGATTAACGTGAAACATTTCGCTTTCTTGTCCTATCTCTCGTATTTGCACTGCAAAAGTTATATTCGCCGTTTTACATGGTAAATATTTTTTTGACGAAAAAATAAACCACGAATACCTTTGTAAATTAAACCAAATTAATGGTCTTTCAATAAATTTATAACTTTTTCGGCATACAAGTCTTACGAAAGTTTGAAAATATTTTTAAAAATTCGTAATCTTCTTGCATAAACTTGTTCACCAAGGTTCGTAAACAACCAGTTTCTTCGTTCGTTAATATCTAGTTGAATGTTTGCCAAAAAGAAATACTATGTTTCAATTTGTTAATGTTCAAACAACTTATTTTTAAAAATATACATTTGTAGATTTTCATTGGTGAATACCATACCACTCACAGAATACCATAAAAGTTTTGTATTTGGTAATAATCATTTTAATATTTACAAATTCTTAAAATCCGTATTATCTATCAATGGTAATTAATGTAGATATTTTTTCTCTTAACAGAAAATGTTCTATTAATTCAATTTAAATCTATTAAGACCTAAATCTTTAATGCTCCAAAATAAATCATACCATCCAAGTAATAAATTAATTTAATAATTGCAATTAAACTGCCAAGTTTATTATGTATCTTGTAATAAATCATTAAGAAAGTTCATTGTAAGTCACGCAACAAAGTTTTATAATGTTTATTTCTTACTATTATGATAACAGAGGCTATAATAATTTACATATTTATGATATTCAGACTAGTAGTTAGAAAAATTACTTGATACTGATTATGGTCAATAAAAATTATTCATCAACTACATTTGAAAATGTTTAGCAAGATTTACATTTTAAAACAATAATTTGATATGCCTCAAATTAAAACAAAATTTAATTTGATAATAACACGAACAGCGATCAATAAATAATTAATCAGTGTTTGCTAAATATTTTATCAGTTCAAAATTATCAAGATACAATAATAACTTTCCTTTTCCTACTCTAGAAAAATTTTTATTCGAACAACTAGACTACACTCCAAGACCGGCATTGCCAGCGAGACAATGTCTGCTTATCAGTATCATTAGCCGGCTTTTCGGTACATCTGCATTCGGTAAGTCGACACTTACACGACAGCTCGGTCACCCGCAGCGTCATGGCATTCTTGCTGCATTACGGCGAATGCCGACTGTCGTCGTCTCGCGTGCACCAGCACCACGTGTGCGTAAGCTCTTTAACGGTTTGTGCGCATCCGCGAATCGCTGCTTTACCAGCGGCTCCTAATGAGTCACTGATGGATGTTCGTAAGTCTCGCGTGATGTATCGGTAAAAGTGACGATTTTCGTTGGAATAAGAATTACGTGAAATCGGATGAGTCTGTAGTGTGATTTTCAGGGTATAACGTTTTTTTTTTAATTTTAAAGTAGTTGAAACTTTAACTTTTAAAATGTTTGTGAAGTATATAATCAATATCGTAAAAATAAATATGAAAATATAATCCTGAACTATATCTATAATCTCTTACGCGTTTGAAATACCATAATTAATTTAAAAATCGTGATAATTATAAAGCCATAATTATAAATATTTTTCAGTTAAGCTTCAATTGATTTACTATAGATCAGAAACTTATTAACGCAATGTGGTATGCAACGATTGAGTTGCAAAAAATAGAAATACTTACCTTTCGTCGTTTTAAATGGAGATTTGAGGAATTTCCAGAAGCTGGTGGTCTTTATCGAAATAATATTGTAATGTATTATTCATCACGTACGTATAGCACATATTGCGTTTACTTTTGATACTCAGCAATGTCCTACGCATTATCGTATAACTTTTTGCTTGCTTAAAACGAAAGATTTGTACCAGAATAATATTTTATCTGATTAATCATGTATACGGAATGGCACACAAAACTGAGTCATACCGAAAGATAAAATCATAAAATCATTTGTGATAATACAGTGTCAGTGCTCTCGTCGTATCTTATAACTATAATATACATGATCAATTCAAGTATGTAAACACAAATCATAAGAGAACGGGAAGTTCAAGAATTTTTTTAATAGCTTTTACAATATGTGATATACGTGGTATTTATAAAAATATGTTTCCTTAAATTTTTTCTTAAATTTCTAAATATTATTTAATTCAGTTTTTCTTAATTATTTCAGATAAGAATTGGCAACAATAATCTTTTTAATAATCCCCTTGTACATATTATCCAACTATTATACGTACTTTGTTTACAACAAACGTAAATGTATGAAACCATTATTGACTTCTGCAATTGAAGATTTTGTACATCATTCGTAATACTAAAATCGATTTGGAAAGATTCAGTGTTGTTTGAGTGGGTTATTAACGGAGTCTCTTCCATCACCAGTAAGTTCTTAATTTAGAATGGCTTCTTGATTTCCAAATGAAAGAACCATGTTAAAAGAAATAAATAAAATCTATGCCCATATTTTAATAAGCCATACTTTTGTGCAGATTTATGTTACAGATTTGAATAGCTACACCCCTTCTATTTTCTACTGGTTAAACATGGTAATGTCACTCAGTATTGATAGTATGTCCATATAACGAGCAAATAATCTTTTCGTAAAAATTGATTACTCAATTGCTCAAGGTTTAAAATTTTTAAAAACCATTCTAACTTAAAAGTATCAGTGTGTTCTCTTTGCAAGTTTCGTGTAAATTAATAATAGCGTATATAATAAAAGATCTAAACTCACGTTCTGGAGGGCCTTGTCCTTCTCTTCGAGCTTGGCGTTGACCTGCATGAGGGCCTCCTGGGTCTGATCAAGCTCATTCTCAATGGTCTGGATCTTCTTCTGGAGTGCGCGGGCCTCCTCCTCGGCCTATGATTATCCGGAAAGCAACAGAATAATTGGGATTAATCGACTGCTTCAATCGGCAACTTCCAATTTAACTCATCATAATAATGTACGCTCTGTTGATGAAATTTATCGGGACCGTAAACATTGTTAAAAAGCGCGTTATGCAATGTGGTTGAATTTATCGATCTCGAATATGGCGCGCAAGGCAGTTCGATGAATCGCCGAATTGACAAATATTCCGGCGACCGGGCCGCGCGTCCTTTTATGGCCGTAATGTTGAGCTTTACCAAGTATATGACGCTTGTTATTTCGTAATTTTTGCAGTATTTTTGCATACTTGTATAAACATTAAAAAGACACGTAACAAAAAAAAAATGAAATCAAGATGCACCGTTTACACAAACGAGTCGTTATGTATAGGAAAGAGTGATACCAAAAGTGGAATAAAAATTGAGCGAAATAAATTACCTTTTCAGCGCGCGCGTTGGCATCGCGGGCCTGCTGCTCACAGAGCAGTGCGCGGTCCATCGCATTGTCCTTCTCCAACTTCATTCCCTGCATCTTCTTCTTGATCGCGTCCATGGTGGCGGTTTGTGTTTGTCTTTACGGGGTAAACTGCAACACAAGCGAAACACCTTTCATTAGTATGTTATAGTTAAAGTAAGATATAAACGTTTAAGTGAAATGAGATCCCCGATAATCGAGACCT
Organism: Torymus sinensis; assembly: GCA_030522985.1. Taxonomy (NCBI): domain Eukaryota; kingdom Metazoa; phylum Arthropoda; class Insecta; order Hymenoptera; family Torymidae; genus Torymus; species Torymus sinensis. The sequence continues at coordinate 9,542 of JAPYZP010001512.1, read as the reverse complement.
TAATATGTAAATTTTGTTGTTATCAACAACATTTTCTCTTTCACGTTGAGAAAACTTTAATAATTCAATTATGAAGTTTTAATTGCGATATTTTCTAATAATTACTTTTACTTCATGGATTGTTGAGCTTGATGAAATTAATTCTTACATTGATATGCAAACAGTGTCTATTTACGTACGTAAAATATCTTATCAAATGCTTCTAATATTTCTACGTTTTAATAATTACGTTAACATTATACTGTTCAGGTATTAAATTGTTTTAGAATCTTTTAAAATCTCCTACAGCTTACTCTTTATTATAGACATTTAAGATTGCGTGCTTGGAATGTCTGCTTTTTATATAAGCTTTTAGTCATAATACTGCAATAGATTTTGTCATTATTATTTTTACGATCTGAATGAAAAAATTTTATTTTTTTTTCTCAACATAAACTGTTTTAATGATTGAGAACATAAATAAATCCACTATATAAATAGTATAATTGCAGGAAATAGGAAGATTACTTAACGAATTACTTAATATTTATTGAAGAAAAAACATTTATTCAAATATATTTTTCTGTATAATTTGTAAATGTTAATAAAAATTTATTGATTAATATTGTACTCAATATTTCATAATTTCTTTAATCGTTGTGCTATTCAATTCCGTCTAAAAATTATTCTTTTATTCCTATACAGCTTATATAATCAACAAAGCAATCTTGTATGCACTTTCTTTTAAGCTCGTAATGTGCTTCGTTGCGTCATAAATAAAGATCTTAATTATCATTGAACAGTTAACCGGCATTTCCGTTTTTCAACATCGATCTCGTATTATAATTTCCTCAGTGTCGAAGCTTTGTCATCTGCATGTAAGCACTTGTAAGCGAGATTAGGCCTAGAGGAATCGTATATTATTTTTAGATCTAAAATCTCAAAATATCTGTTGGTGTTGAGTTCAATAACTGACACAAATATTTTTGAGTGGCTATATAAAATATATCGTAATAGAACAAACAAGTTGTATCGATGCTTTTATTTCGTTATAAGATTAATAAAATATTATTTTCATCCATATATTTGAATATAATTGTTATTAAAACGATATTGATATTGACGTGCCGTTAACGAAATAGTAATTTTTAAAAATACTGTAATTTTCATCGTCACAAATGTATTTAATATTTTATCAAGTTTCTCCTAAAAAAAAATAAGACCGATTCCTCCTAATTATAACCTGAAAAACTCTTTCATAAGCATCGATTCCGCACACATTCACGGGCGCTGCTCCAGCGCAGCTGTATAACTCCACGCACGCATACATCGCCGCCGCCCGCATTTTTCGGGCGATGACGCGATCCTGTACACCTATACGAAGCTGTGCGAGCATCGAGCCCTCGCGCAAAAATCGACGGGCGAGAAAAAGCGGCGATTTCTCGTTTACATTCCTGCGCGCGAGCTCTTTCTCTCTCTCTCCCTCCCTCTCTCTTTCTCGGCCCGGTCCGTTTTCTCCGTGCACCCAAGTATATAATTAGTAAACGACCGGGCACTTGCGCGCGAGCTTTATTTATAGCGGAAGGTCTTAGCTCTGCGGCTGTGGCTGCCTAGCTCACGCGCGAGTATAAGCAGAAAGAGAGAGAGAGAGAGAGAGAGATGCCTGGACCGAGAAGTCGAGGAGGGTTTTTGATATCCGCTGCGACCGGAAAAGTCGTGACGCCGACGACGGGAGCGCGGGGGCTTTTGCTCCAATTTCGTTCGGATGCGGCGGAACTGGAATAGAATGCTGAAGGCTTTTTTCTCTTCTTCCATGGCTGGCAGAATGACGCTCATTGTTTGGCTGTTTACGCGAAACGGTTCATTTTTTGAGTAGTTTGAGAAATTTTTATGCAACTAGCACGAGAGCTGAATATATATTTTAGTTTATCGAGTGATCGCATTATTTTTAAATGACTTGTATTTTAAATTGGTAAATGAACTTTCTATCGCAAACAGCCTTAATTAGTTCAGAGTTACTCATGTGGCCTTGTCGATCACTTAAAAGTTCACGTAGATTTATTTTAAGAATCAATTTCTGCTACTGATCGTTCTTATCTTTTATAGTTCGAATGAATTCCAGCAAAAAAAGTATAAAGCACGATCCGAACCAAGTGCGATTGTACTGGCGCATAATGAAGCACATTATTCAAAATACAAAACGGTTTTTTTATGCTTCTAATGTAATATGAATTTGCGTATTAATATTTTTAAATTTATTTTTTATTTATATTTGAAAACAATATGTTTACTTTCAATAATAATCTTTTACAATAATAAGTTTCTTTTATCATAATTGATAATAGGTAATAATTATTGGATAATTTATCGAGTGATTAACTGATTGAATGTGGCATACCGATACAATAGTTTAATTACGTCTTTTACTTCATTCATAGTTAACAGTAGTAACATTCTGCAAATAAAAACAGTTTACGTTTTTTTTATTTATAATTCACAAATAATGGAAATTCCTCTGGGTATTTAAAGATCCAGGATATTATGCTCGCGGTGACATAATCTTATAAACTTAGCAGGTTAATTTTAAAGTGTCTTCGCGCCCCCCTCAGCAGTTATTTACGCTATATACGCGCAGACGCCAGCAAAATTAAAGCCCACTCGAAAACAAAATCACCCGTCAAATTTTCCCCCCAAACGTTCGATTCCTACCCGCAGAGAAAAAGAGAGGGGAAAAAAGCATCATCATCGTCGTCTCCGTCATCGATCACCGCCCCGTGTATCAAACGGCCTGAAATCCGATCCTCCATTGCGCCGATTTTCCGCCCAAATCAAAGGCGAGAAAAAGAAGCGGCGAGAAACGGAGCATCCCGGCGACGAAGCCAGCGAAAGAAGAGAGGGATATTTTTACGCGCGCGTAAAAGAAGAAGGCGAGGAGGCAAAAGCCGCCGGAGTGGGGAAACAAGAAGAAGAAGAAGCCGGAGAAGAAGAAGGCGCGAGATTAAGCAAGAGCGGGAGAGAGAGAGAGAGAGAGCGACATCGTCGTCCTCCTCGTCGTCGTCGTCTTCGTCGTCCGCTGGCTGGTTCGGACCATTTCGGGTGAGCAGCGACGGCGGCGCTCCGGTGTCCCCTTACACTCAACCGCCGCCGCAGCCACCGCAGCGCCGGAAAAATCTACGCGCGCCGGCTGTTGCTACCTTGTTATCGGCTCTTTTGCGGAAATCGCTCGAGCGACGACTGGATTTCTTCTCCGCCCCCGCGTTTTCGGCCGACTCGCGATCAGCGCTTTTCGGTTTTAATGAGGCCGATCGGGTGTCACGTTCGAGCGCATGCGCGCGTCGTTGTTTCGTCACCCAGCTATTTGGAACACTTTCGCGCGCCCGCGCTCGCAGGTTGTTTGTTGTTGTAACGGAGAATTGTTTAAGAGGCTTTTTGTGCAGAGCTCGGGAGGATCCGCGCTTTTTAAACTTGCGTATAAGCGGTTTGGTTTCACTTTGAGTTGTTCGGTGAAAGTGAATGTTTTGCAGATTTACATATATTATATTTATTAATGAGTAGTTATATTTATAGTTTAATTAATTGATTGTTTAGGACTCCTCTTTTCGTGTAATTTTTAGGTATTATGGTAGCAGTTGTTTATAAGAACAAAATATAATTTTCATTCTTTACTATTTTATACTTTTAAATTATATTATTAAATTTATAAAAATAAGTAATCATATTGCAGTTTTATAATGCCAAGACTTTTTTTTTCATAAAATAATAATATTATTTGTTGTAATTAATTTTTTGTTATTTATAATTCCCGGCTTTATAATCGTGTTCAAATTTGGTAGCCACTGATCGGCGGAAACACGATAGCACCCGCGCTATTATAGTTTTCTTATACATTCTGTTGTTATGAAACCGTTTAAAAATACTCGTGCCTCTAAGTTAAGAGTTCTCTATGAATTCACAAATGATTTAACCGCGCGTTCGCGTTGCAAAGTAACTTGAAGAAGAAAAAAAACAATATATTTTCCAACAAACGGCGACAATTAAAAATAAACAGTCGCGCGAATAAACTTCTTTGGTCCGGCAGCGAAATGAGGTTAAGGTAAAACGCTGCGATCCACACCAAAATTTAAAAGCCCGCGATCACGATTTATCCAGTAAAAGTTCACAACGATCTTATAAACGAATTTCGAAGGAAGGCGACGTTCACCACAGCTATAAATAACCTCGAGCACTTGGGGGAAAAAAAGCCGAAGACGAAGAAGAAGTCGCAGCAGCTCTCTCGAATACAGTAGATATTATTAATTATCCCGGCGAAGATCGGCGTACATGGCGAGGGATATCGATGTTACAGAAAAATAAGCGGACAGCAAATAATACCTCGCACACTGTAAACACTGAGAATGGAGAAATTATCGCACTCACAAACAGAGAACAGCCCGTGCGTGCGTGTATATAAGTGTATATACCCCACGTGCGCGTCGATCGTCGGATGCACCCGCGAATTTTCTCAATATATATACCTGCGCTTATCCTGCGATTAAGTACTCGCTGAATTTTCTCGGTCTCGCTCTCTCTCTCGCAAACTCACGAGCTCTCGCGCGCGCGCACGCATACACGAAACGGGAGAGTCTCTAAAAATAACCAGCCGCGATGCGAGCGCAGAGAGTGAGTCTACGCGAAGAATCCAAAAAAGACGAGGGATCACGTCGCGCACTTGCCTATGCTGCTGCCGATTTTTTCGCCGATATATAAGTATATATAATTTGATTCGCGAGAGAGAGAGAAGAGATAGATAGATATTGGAGGAACGTGCGGTGCGGGTGAAGTGTACTCACGTATGAGAAGTGTGAATCGCAGCTCGAAGGCGCCGAGTGTGTGGTAGTCCGCTGTGTGCGTGTCGGTCGGTCGGTGCGCGCTCAACTAGCGAGTTTAACCGCGACTGGCTGAGACGTCGCCGCGGACGCCGAAAAGCTCGAGCGCGACGAGATCTCCCACCTTTGCCTTGGGAGAGGGTGTGAGGCGCCGATCCGCGAGTTTCTTCGTCCTTCACTCTCCCTCTCTCTCTCTCTCTCTCCCTTCTTCTTGGCTCTCGATACCTCTCTCCTTCTCTCTCTCGCCTGCTTTCGCTGCTCGCCGTCTCACTCGCGCGTATATACGTATTATACGCACACGCGCGCTCGCCTCTGTACCCCTGATTCGCGCAGGCTTTTCTAAAAGCGCCTCGATTTTTGCGCTCTCTCTCTCTCTCTCGCGCGCGCGCGTTCACGAAAAATAAAAAGCATGTCTTGCATCTCCCCCACCAGCGTGTGTTACACTTTACGCCCCATTCATGCTATCGCATTATTGCGAGTGCGCGTATTTCTCTGCCCTTTTTCGAGTTCTTTTCGCGTTCAATATTTATAAAGGTGGCGTATATATTTATAATTCGACTTCATTTTTCGCTTTGTCGGATTACTCATGCAATTATTTAGCCCCGTAAATGTTAAATTGCATTCAATTTAATATATAGCTGTGTTCTATTTTTCTTTTCTTTAGTCACCATGACTGAGTTCAAATTATATCATTTCATTTTAAACTAGGAAAAAATTTTATGATGACTGGTGCGATATTGGGCTATTTGATCCAAAATATCAATACACGTGATATTTATTAAAAAAATAATCATTTTTATGAAGATCATGCTTGAGAAATTTTTTTCGATTTCTTAACTGCATACTCAGAAATTCCTTTGTAAATAACCAACCACGTAAAATGGGTGGTATAAAAATTTAATTTATACTATAAAAAAATTTAATGTAATGTATTATATTTCATGTTAACAAGTGTAAGCTTACAATTATCTTTTTTAAACACGCGCATGAAAAACGCCCTCTTTCATGGCAGCATAAAGTCAATGGAAAGTTGAGTTTTTCGAGCGTCCCGGAGTAAGAGAAAGAAATTTTTTTTGAAAAAAATTTTCTTTTTTAATTTTTATAATTCTTTTCATTTTAAATTTTGTATTTTAATTTTGTAATTATAATGTAAATTTAATAAAAAGAATTAATTTTGCTTATTTTTATAAGTATGTTAGCAAACTCGAAAAATCCAAATCTTCATCCACTTTCCTGGCATAAAAAAGAGCCTATTACTACACTTGAAAAAATACGATGTATAACAGGGACGGTGATAAGACTCGGATGATGATTTTAGCACTCGTGCTCGAACGTCATCCCCGCTAGAAAAAGTCAACTTTCTCCCCTTGTTGCAAAATTTCCTATTTTACGACTAAATAAAAAATGTATAAATTTTTATAAAATTTTCGAATTTTTTTCATTGTATTAGTTCATTCCTTTCTTTTAACCTCTTAAACATTTTAATTATTTCTTGACAACAAATTTTGGGATACATTCCTATTACTGTAACACATTCATCTATGCTTAGGTGCTTTTAAATTTATCTCTTTCGATTTTGATTCTCTGTCTCCCTCTCTCTCTTGCTCTTTAAATCCCACAGTGTGCTCTTGCTTTTCTCCACGCTAGTTCTCTTTTTCCTTTGCTATCTCCTCTTTCTCTTTTCCTCGCTCTGCCGATGCACGAATATCTTTAGACACTCGCCAGAGAGTGAGAAAGAGATGGAGCAGCGAAGTTTCGAAAGCTAGCGGCTATACGTAGAAACGCGCGTATCGATGAAGAAAATAAGTATGGGATGCGAGTAGCGCGCGCGCGGGCAGAAAGAAAGAGGAAAGAAGACGAGAAAAAGGAGCAGAATTAAGTCGGTGCCAGCGCGCGCGGGAGGAATCGAATGGGAACATTATACACTGGGGGGAATTTCTCGCGCTTGTCTATATAGGCAGCCGTCATCTCCGAATAGATCGCGCGCGCTTTAATATTATTTTACGAGCTTTGGCCGGCGACTCTCTCAGCCACTGGATGCTCGTCCGAGACAATGTTATCGACAATTGCACAAGAATATAATATGCGATCATCGGATCGGAAATGTTACGAAAAGATTGTTAAAAATAAATATGTATTTCAAAGTGAGACGAGTATCGGGAATTTTGGGAATGCACGTGTAGTAGGTTGAGTTAGACGGTCGGCAATATAGAGGGCAGCTGAGACTAGGCAGCTTACGCCACTCATATGGACTTATTGTCATTTTCTGCTTAAATTATAGTAATTCGAGGCTGTTTATCACTAGGATTATAGTCAACAATCATTCTTATATGAGTTTTACCGCTTTTTTCACAGTTGATTTTAAATTGGGGTTACTTTCATTCCGAAAGCAAAATTACTTAACGGTACCGCCGAAAGAAAGTAATATGTGAATTTACAGAGTTTTATAAGTCTTTTGTAAATTCTAATTGACAGAAGTTCTTTTTATTTCCAGTTAGTAAAATTACAATTATTACGTTTTTTACAAAAATTTATAATTTTTTCATTGAAAATAAAGAACACAGTATTATTATCGAATGAAAGGAAATGCATTTTTAATAAAAAGATATAAATGCTTTTATAACTTCCTTATTTATATTACAAACGGAGAAAGTACTTGGAACAATACCTATACTTCTTCTAACTCGTATGTAGATATATCGGTAATGCATAAATACATACTTTTTTTATGTAATCTTTTCCCGTAACGTTTCAGTAGGCTAATATAACAATTTTTTTGTACGCTGTAGCTATAAAAAGGTGATTTAATTAAATTTCTTTTTTTATTTTTTCGTTGTTTTATAATGGACAAGAAATAAAAAATTAATGTATTTTGCTAATCGTTGGCAAAAATCGTATCTCAATTGTTAAGTCTACGATATATAGATTGGAATCATTGATACTTATATAATTAACTTTAATACAAAATTATAGCTTTTAACCATAATGCGAAAATAAGACATTTAAAAAAAATTGATATACCAGAGAAAGGTAAATACGCAGTTTCAAATAATACGATTGCATTACAAGCACATAAAATTAAGTACTTTACGATTCTCGAAATATTATTAAGATACGTTCTTCGCAAGCCAAGTTGTACATTTATTTAGTTTTACAGTAAAAGTTTGTATTGGCATAACCCGCATCTGAACACACACGAGCAACAATTTACTTTAACAATACTTATTTTTCAGCGAAAATAAATAATAAATATTATCTTCGCACACGGAGAGCACGAAGCCAGCATGTGTGTGAATTACGCAAAAAAAGTGACACATGCACCGATCCCCCACCATTATACGTCAACATCCCAAAACAAGCTATGCCTGTGTCGCAAGTCCTTCTTTCAGTCGCTGCGCGCGCTCCCGCACAAGTCATTTCTCATCGAGAGAATCAGCAGCAGGCATCTCTCGATTTCGGGACACCGCTCGCAAGTTTGTATACTTGTAGGTACAAACATTCCCTCTTCCTCTTCGGCGCGTGTACACGAGATCGTCGCGAGAGCTGCGCGCGGTGCAGGCGGCGGCGTCGAGGCGCGCGAATGCGTGTCACGGTCGATCTCGCTCGCGGCCGTTTTCGCTCGCTCCTCGCTCGCGCCTGCATTCCTATAAATGGCCCGGTTTTATCATATTAATCCTCGCGGGAGAAAGAAGCGGAGGAAGGGATCGCTGCCGCCGCCGCTGTTCGCTTGAACTTGAGCGGTGCACAGCGATTTTCGCGAGATGAGTGACTCACTCTCTCTCTCTCGTGTAATATAGGTGTGTATTGTGCGAAGAGCTCGGAGCGTGGGTCGCTCGCGCGCGCCTTGGGATTGTGTATCCTTAGCTGTGTCGTCTAGAGATTCTCTCTCTTTCTCGCTCTTGTGGCGAGCGACGTCTTTATCGGTAGGTGTAAGGTCGGTAGTAAACGTCGAGCGTCGGTTACTCGGGTTGATTACGAGGCATGATTTACGGTGCTGCTGTGAAAATTATACGCGCAGGTTGCTTTTTTGCGAAATTCCGAGAGGGAGAGAGAGAGAGAGAGATGTAATCGCGCGAGCGAAGTTTGCTTCGTGGGGAAAGAGTATATGTGCGGCGATTTTTGGAGGGAGGCTGTGCTCAAGTCTAGGCAGAGATAGTGTGATAAATTATTTCGATATTGCAAATAAGTAATATTGCCTTTTAAATATTTCGTTGGAAACTCGTATATTATTAACAAATTTGGAATACAGAAAAAAATAATGTTTAATGTAAGCTTATACGTACGATTATGCAAGAAACCTGTTTTTAATTAAATTAAAAAAGTGTTGTGCCGATTGTAGGGAGTTAAGATGGGATTGCGAATTCAACTAACAACTTTATGAATTATTACTTTTTGAGCGTAATAATTTGGAACAGAAAGGCTATTTTTTCATGGTATTTGACTTTTGAAAATATTTTTTAACCAATTTCAACAAATCGAATGAAAGCAAATGCTGTATCTACATCAAAGTAAGAAAAAATTGTTTAGTCATAGATTCTGTATTTATCTGCCGTTTAGAAAAACTGAAGTGCGAGCGAGTATTTAAAAAATATGACAAAAAAAAAACAAAATTATAATTCCAAATTAATGATGAAAAATTTCAAATTGGCACATTTATATTAAATATAATCGAAAACCATCAAATTTACATATTGTGCA
>JAPYZP010001511.1:0-16302 GCA_030522985.1 Torymus sinensis | reverse complement strand
CGCGCGAGATTTCGTCGCGCCTCGTTATAAAGCGATACGTTATTGTTGGGCGAATGTAGGAGGAGCAGGAGTAGGAGAGCGTGATTGCGAGGGGGTGTCGCATATGCGGGTGCACCTTGCTCGATATACGTCGGGATGGGTTTTTGTCTGACTGGCGGCTCTTTGTTGCCAGGCCGCAGTCAGAGTTAATCCTGTTTAGGCTAATTGTCTATAAATTCAATTTGTCTTGTGTCATATTTCATAAGTAAGTTTGATACACGAGCGTTCAATTTTTTTAAAATATTGAAATAAAGGAAAATTCTCTTTATGATTATTAGAAGCAGATTATTTCTTGGCAAATAATAAACAGGTAATATTTTAAAATTTTTTATTTATTTTATAAGTTAACAATTTTTACAACTTAAGACACCGTCGATACAGCACCGAAACATTTGTTTTTTTTTTATCAATTTTTTTCTCTTTTAATTCACATAATACATTTTTGTTCTAAATTAATACCTATCATGCGACATAGACCTTTGATATTTTAATTGTTTCTTCTATTTCGACAACGGAGTTTATCAGTGATTTCTCCTTTTAAGCTCCTAGGCACATTTCTTATCTCAAAAATAGTATTCTGATTACATAAAATGGACATTTCCCTTTGATCTTTAACAATGTTTCTTTGCAAAGAACATCTTACAAACATGTTTTCGTGGACATACAAAGTTTTACTATACAAAAGCAACCTAGTCTGCATAATAAACTATCGTATATAAGCATGGAGTTCCAATTAATAATAATAAAATTCTTTAGACATGATCATTAAGTACTCGTTGATCGTTTTTTAAAATTTCCACTTAAAATGCCCTTTCTGTAAAGACCATTTTGTCAGGTACAATTGATAATAGTTAAAAACATACATATTTGCAGGACGACTATCCCGAGAAGCACTTGTCAATAGAGATACACATAAAAATTACTGGTTTTTATTTTTTCGCTATACATTCAAAACAATCAAAGAAATATTCATTATCGAGGAATGTAAAGCCAATAATAGAGAATCCTCCAAAACGGCACTATAAAAAGGATCGGAAAAAATTCATTAAGAAAATAGCCAGTTTTATCAACTTTCTGACAATTAATTGCTGCATCATCGCCTTCGCAAGACCACTGTAGTAAAAAAATACAATAAGTGCTATGTATATACTGTCACTCTCATATAAAATATGCGATCACAAAATAAAAACGCTATTGTACAATGTGTGTGTGTGTGTGTGTGTTTTGGTATTTATACATACACATATAATACTTGAAGAGCGAGAGAGAGAGAGAAAATAAAAGAGTAGATACGAAAAGAAAAAATGTGTACAGAAACTAATCCTTCTTTTCGTTGGGCACCGAGAATCCGAACGTCACGTGTGACTTGTCGGTGAAGCTACTAGCCAACGTCAACGTTGGAGCCTCCTTGTCCTCGGGGCTCGAAGCCGTGACCGGATCCGAAGGAGAGACCTTCCAGCTCTCGGGATCGTCCTGGCCGGTCGAGAGCGAGCTCTGCTTGGGTAAGCGGGGCGATCTGCTGCTGCTACCGCCACCACCGCCGCTAATGCTGCCAGCCGCGGCCTTGGGCGTGTAGACGCTTTGCGAGCGCAGAAGATTATTGCTCTTCTTTGAGGAGAAGGCCATTGACGGCGGAACGCCTGAGGACGGAGACGTGTCGAGCTTTGTTTGGGAAGACAGGAACTTACTCCTCTCCGAGGAGACGCTCGAACCCAGCGAGCTTGTCTCCTTTATTCTCACGTCATTATCTGATATCTCCATACTTTCAACTCGGAATCTGGTGAAAAACAAACGATAATATAGATAATTTTCTTTTTTTAAAACATATTTTACGCAAAAATGCAACATGAAAGGAAATTTCAGAACGCACCTCCCGATTTTCTTGTAACTGCTGCTCGGCTTCGGCACCGAACTCTGAATTTCCTTCTCCCTCTGCTCGAAGATGTACTGCACATCCTGCTTCTTCTGCTCCTCAGCTTGCTTGAGAGTGAGCGTGTACTCCTCATCTTCCTCTGCGTTCTCAGCACCCGAGCCGTCGTCAATGGACGTACAGTGAGTTGGCTTGACGAAGATGGGAAAACAGTTGTCATTAGCGGTGCGCCGTATCTGTCCATCTTCGCTGCTGTAGTAGTCCGTGTAGGACACGCTGCCGCGGCTCTCGCGTGTATCCCCGTCGAGGTTCACGCAGAAGTCGTTGTAGTCGAGGTCGAGGCAACGGCTCGGCGAGTATTTCGGGCCTGCCGAAAATGGCTGAGATCTGAAAGACCGAAGTAAACGTCTCGTGAGCAACGGTTTTATTTGTTGATTGTCGAAATGATCAGAGGAACATGAAACTCACCCGTCGTTACTAACAAGACTCATGGACATGCTGCATTCTCCTGCCGATGTTGGTGCTGGTGAAGATGGTTCGGATGATAAGAAAGAAGGTGGTTCACTGCTCCATCCAGTGCCTTGAGAAATGTGTATTGAAATTAGTAGCGCACTGCTTTTTGAAAGGATGAAAAAATCGTTTTGCTTACTGTTTGGGCTTGTAGGTGAAACTTGGTTTCTAATATCATTCAAATCGTTTTCATGAGATCCTTTGTAATGAATTGGTGTGGGTGTGATATACCTAAAGTTACATACAAGGTAAATTGTAAGAAGCGAGATTTTGTATTATTCAACATTATTGAGATACGTTAAAGGTTTTTAGCGTACATAAACCAAAGAAAGTACATGTAGAAGTTAACAATAATTACAAATAGTAGCGTTCTATACTTTTTACAAATTTTTACAAATGGGCTGAAACTTATGGCATTACTAATTAAGTAGTAAATATTAGATGGTACAACACTGAAAGACGAAATTGTTATATACACAAAATGCAAAAATGAAACTTTTATTGGACGATAGAGACGAAATAACAGTATATGATCAAATACCGTTTTATTTCATTTCCCGTATCGATAAATATTTTTAGCATTTTAAAAATAACTTCAGTAGAAAATATCGTCTTGACTCCACTCCAAATATAACGAGTTAACCTGATAAGAAACAGATTGGTATAATTATCATTTTCTTCGTATTTTTGCGATTAAGTGAAAAAAAAAATAAGAAATAAATTCTAATTCCATTATCTTATTTCTTTAAATAATCGTTCATTTTTAAATATAGATTCACTTTTCACTGTATCTAATAAAAAAAATATTCCAAATTAAACTTAATACAAGTATAGAAGGTACAGTTATTTGACATCTGTCTAAAATATATAATTATATTATACTGTCTAATGTAAATTCATATAGCAGACGAGACTAAACGGGCATAGTAACAATTATGATAATTGAAATTATAATCATTAAGCATCACATAGTTAAAGAATAAAAGTCAAATGAAAAATTGTCTGTCTCAAGTTTTTGCAAAGCGCGACGTTCAAGTTGAGTTTGAAAAGAGATTATTTGATCATCGACAGAAGACATTTGTTAAAAAGTAATAGAGAAAGCAATAAAGCCACGACAAAGAGAGAGAGATAGAGAGAGAGAGAGAGTATACTCACTTATTAAAAACAAATAATCAAGATAATTATACTCAAGGGTAGATCGGAACGTGCTTAGTCCGGCCTTGTCTATTGCACGTCCAAACCGATCATGTATATAGAAAAACGTTCATTATACACAGACTCGGTGCGATATGTACAAGGCACCACGCGTCTCACATATACTTATATATACAAGTCCAAAGAAAGAAAAACCAAAACTCGAACAACCATATCACAGAGAAAAAAGTATATAATAAAAAAATAAAACGAGAAAGCCAGAAGAATTTCGTGTTGCGCGTCCTACCGGTCGAAAAACGCGTGCATTTCATTTAATGTGCGTGATGCGCGTGCTCTCGCGGTGCAGTATCCGTCGGTGTCTCTCGTCACTTTCTATCTAAACATAGCGCGAGTTCGGTCTCGCTCTCTCTCCCGGTCAATGGTAGATACCTGGCGGCCTCGATGCCGAGGTTCTGCGCGACCTGGCCGGGTCCGGGCCCAATGGGCGAGGGGAACTTGGGCGGCGAGCTCGCCGGCGTGCGGAACAGCGGCGCGCTCGTCATCATCTCCAGGAAGCAGTCGAGCTGGCGCAGCGAGAGCGCGTTGTGCAGCGTCTCCAGGGGCCGGATGGGCGGCACACCGCCGAAGCCCTCGATCGCTAGACACGATTCAAATGAAAAGAGACGTAGATGAGTACGATATTAGCCTCGGTTCCGAATCGACGTGTTAATCGTGTGAGGTTTGTCGAAATGTAACAAACAAGAGGAGTGTAGTATATATAATGTGTTGATTACTTATATATATATCATGATGGATTTGATTTTGAATCTATACATTAGCATTTTCTGAGGTGTGTTTGTTATAACAAATTCATAATGTACAAAACACGAGAGATTATTTACTTCGTCATTTGTTACTTTTTACCTTACAAAGCTACTTACTTTTGTAACGAAGATCTGTCGAAAGACAAATCACGCTGAGTTCTGTATGGTATAAATTTCAATGTTTTTCATAATAGAGTTGCGTATCTTTTATTTTTCGTTTACGTCATACATGTGTACGTGGTATAGAGAGAAGAAGAGAACTCACCAGCAACGGCGGAGGCATGAGGCGGCACCATATCCTTGAGATTCGGCGCGCTGGACGATCCGCTGATGACGGCGGTGCTGAAGAGGCTATTTGTCGAGCCGGTGAGCTTCTTGCTAACGTTGTACCCCAACAACTTGAAATAACTCATCTGTCCGGAGATACTGTGACGGTGGCGCCTTGCTGTGCAGGTAGGGTCAGGTTGAATGATCGAAGGTCGCGTGTCTGGGGACGAGAAGGATCGTTGCTGCTGGAGCTTGTGGAGGAAGGGAGGACGCTGGTGGAGGTGGTGGTGGTTGTTATGGTGGTGGTGGTGGTGGTGGTGGTGGTGGTAGTTGTACAGGTGCGGGTGCGGGTGGTAATCGGTAAGACAAGTGGGAGGGTGGTGATGGTAGCAGCGCAGGGGACAACCGCTGTTAATGAGGGGCCCGTGGCTGGGCTCGAGGCTGTGGCGCTTGCGCCCGGCGTACTGTCCCGGCCACGGGGGGGAGTCGTCGTCGACGCAGCCGCCGGCGCCGTCGAGATCCGCGGCGGCTGCGTCGGCGGGCGTGCAGCAGCAGCAGCGCTTGCAGCAACAGTGACAGTTGTTATCGTGCATGGTCGCCGTCGTCGTCGCTGTTAGTGTCGTCCGCAGGCAGTCTAGCGAGCAGCTCAGATGCAGCTTGTCGTGGGTGAGGTTGCAGGAGGCGAGGGAGGAGGGCTCGGAGGAGGAGCTGGAGGAGCCGCTCGAGTCCAGCGAGTCGCTGCGCCGGCGGCGCGCGGGCCGGGCCCGGAGCAGGAGCTCGGGGCAGGAGTCGGTGCGCGCGAGCTTGGGCCGCGGGGGCGGCTCGCTCTCGGGGGAGGCGCCGCGCAGGAGCTCGCCGCTCCAGGAGGAGGCGCAGCTCGAGCCCGCGGACTCGCAGAGGGAGTAGCACGAGCAGTTGAAGAACTTGTGGGAGAGCGAGCGCACGAAGTAGGTGCGGAAGTTGGAGCGCTCGGAGGGCGAGAGCTCGCGGCTCTGCAGTATCAGCTCGGAGACGTTGCAGTTGTAGCAGGCGCAGGCGCGGCCCGGGAGCGGCGAGAGGGAGCGCGAGCGCTTGTCCAGCAGCGCGCTCGTCACGAGCTCCAGCTGGCTGGGGTTCGAGTCGCGCCTGCGGGCGTTGGGGGAGGCGTGATGGGTGTGCAAATGGCGATGGTGGTGGTGGTGGTGGCGGTGGTGGCGATGGGGGGCACTAGGGTCGCTACGCAGCTTGGGCGGCGAGAGGAGAAGCGAGCAGGCGTCCGACGAGCCCTTTGGCGCTCGCTCGCCACTACGACGCGGCACGTCCCTCCCGTCGGCGCTATCGTCGTCGCTCGCCATCGGCGACTCACCGCTGATCTCGATCACGGGCAGCGTCATGGCCGAGTGCGAGCGCCCGTAGCGCTTGACGTGGTGGCCGGCGACGGGTAATAGCAGCGAGCTCCTGGTCGTCGTCGGCGGCTGCTGGTGCGGCTGCTGCGGCGGGGGCTGCGGCGAGTATAAGTTGAAGTGCGGGCTGCTGCTAAGGACTAGGGAAGCGGCGGCGCGCGCGGCCGCGGCGGTCGTGGCCTCGAAGTCGTAGGGCTGCGGGCTGCTGGGCATCGCGACCGGCGAAGCTAGCGGGGTGTTGTGCAGAGTTATGAGGGGCGGCGGGTAGGACGGCGAGGCGGCGACCGCGCTCAGCTGCGAGAGCGACGGCGACGCGGGCGGAGAGTCCTCGAGGACGTTTATGATGGGCACGGGAATGAGCTCGGGGGAGCTGACGGAGTGGGCCAGGGGCCCGGGCCTGGCCAGCCGGTACATGCTGCGGGGCTCCTCGCGGAAGATCTCCGTGAACTCGGGGGGCTTCGAGACTCGCGGACTCGCTGGATCGTCGACGTTTGCGTTTGCGACGTTGTATTAGAGCGGTCATCGATGAGGTTTGTTACGATGTTTGATCGTTAGATTGTACGGTCGATTTAGTAGACAGTCGAAGAGGAGGCGGAGATTGGTTGGTGGGCAAGAGAAAGAGAAAGAGAAAGAAAGAAAGAAACAAAGATTAAAGTCTCGGTCGTTGTTGCCAAACGTTGTCTTTTTCCGTTGCGAAAATTTCTTTTCATTTTTATTCGTTTCGTTTCCATTTATGCTTGGCTTCCGGAGACATTTGAAGCTGATGTTCGAACGTCTCGGGAAGTGCATTCATTTGTCGCGCAGTCACGTTGAGTGAAAATAAAATATATAAGATTTGAAGATAATCAGGGGATGTCGGGAAGTGTACAACTGCACCTTTAACCTGCTCACAGTGTCATTTTCATAATAGATACGTGTACATTACATATGTAATAACATACATTACAAATAAATTATATATATATAGACCACCAGCATACGTGATAAAGACTACAATATTAAGAGTTAGTCAAGCAACATACACGATAAAGCAAATCATGCATGCGATGTTAGATTGTTATATTACTGATACAGTTATTCCATAAGTAACATGCCAAGTATCGAAATATCTTATGAAATGTTGCAATTTAAAACTTTATATAACATATATAAATTTATCTTTTCCTTAAATTGTAATTAATACTCAAATGCTAAGTTTTATAATTAGTATAAAATATATTATGCAACAATTGAGCAAAGTATCACGTGATTTTCAAATAAAACAAAAGTGACAATCGATTTAGTCGAAACTATCTACAACGTAAGTATACATGTTTTGCACAATCTATTTATAAAAAAAAGTGACGCGTGAAGAATTTAATTCATATACATGCGTCAGCCTGAGAATAAAAGTCAATTACTTTGCTTACAGTATATACGGCATGACACGAACTCGATTATGCACTATTTTAAAAACTCGATATACTATTTTGAAAAATTCTTTCAAGCGTTCAGAATTCAATACTTGGCATTTACGTACAATTAAAATATTTTCATCTAAAAGCCCAACTACAAGCTTAAATTTCCATAATTATAAATGATGATAACTGTATGAATAATGTTATGATGTTAAATGAAAATTCTAACTACTTTAAAATATGATTGATGAATGAATCAATGAACTTGATGTTTTATTTCGTGGGTTAAAACACGCCGAAGAATTTTCACTAAGTTTGTTACACGTTAAGTAAAACGTGAAAAGGATAAAGGTCTCTAATTATATAAATTGTTTTAATGATAGTTTTCATATTTGGAATTAAATTTTTGTATACGAAGAATTCAGATGATACAAAATAATAAAAAAATATCAAAATTAACAAAAAACTATGTGAGAAAAACTGTCGTAAAAAATAAATAAGTTACTGTAATCGAGATCTAAATGAATATTATAAAAATTCATTTTTACAATTGAAAAGTTAAGCTCTCTAAGTAACACAAGCAAAGGTTCGAGGTTTGATAACGTCATAAGCATATATAAATAACCGCGTTGAAATTAAGCATGTTAGTAACAAATTAACATTCAACTGAAATATATAAACGGACAGTGGGATTTTTGTGGTTTCACAAAGAAAAAAATAAATCAGAAACAAAATTTGGAATAAGAATTTGAAATTGAAGTGCAGAGTGAACATTTTAGGAGGATTCAAGGAACTAAGGATGGCGGCTGGATGGATCACACAAGTTATTATGTGGTCCAAGCAGTCGTCATTTATTTTCAAACAGATTAGTTATGGCTTCCACGCGCACAACTATCGCAGAGCAAAGAGTTATTTCAAAGTCGGATGAGAAAAAACTGCTCGTTACACTCGATTTCGTTATTATTGTAGAGCGCACACGTGTCTCCTGTGACTTTGCTAGAGGTTTTAGAAGTACACGAAGCTAAGAACGCGATGAGGAAAACTACAATTAAGAAAAAATTACTATTGTGTTAAAAATTTGTTTGGAAAAACTTATTTGTAAAACTGAAAGAAAAATTCAAAAAATTGAAAAGATAAGAAATTAATAATAAGTAA
Organism: Torymus sinensis; assembly: GCA_030522985.1. Lineage (NCBI taxonomy): Eukaryota > Metazoa > Arthropoda > Insecta > Hymenoptera > Torymidae > Torymus > Torymus sinensis. The sequence continues at coordinate 7,724 of JAPYZP010001511.1, read as the reverse complement.
ATAAAAACTGTTGAAAATTGTTGATTAATACAAATATTTCAAGAGAAGATTTGATAATGAAACCATTAATGCCTCATCACATCCTTACACAGCACACATCAAAATCTGTCGACACGAAACGAAACACATTAGATAAAACACGAAAATCATCTGGTGTCCAAAATTAACGCTGTACTGGAGGTCTTTGAAAAAAAGAAAAACTGGAGCTTCTGCAGGTTAAAGATCAAGGCTTAATTTACACTTTTTACTAACGCAATTAGCAAAGATTTTAATTTTATAAACTTAAAAAAATACTATGATTTTTAAAAAGATATTATTATAATTTTATATATTTATTGCTGTAGCAAGCACGATATCAAATTGCGAAGTATCTTTTTTTAAATTATTCAATATATTTTTAAGATACCCAATTTTTTTTTTTAAATCGACATTTTTAACAATTTAATGTCGTGCTTGTATGAAAATACGTATTAACCTACAGACTCCTTTTACAACAACGTTGCATTTTCAAAATAGTCTTAAATAAGTATAACGTATGCAACGTTTTAACATAAGATACAATCGATTTTCCATCAATTAAACCATAAACGGAAGTACAGTAGACATATTAACTTTATCTTTTTTGTTTAGATAAATAGATCTCGATCGTATGATTTATATTCTATTTTATTATTGTTTCGTTTTACTATCCGTACACTAAATATTCAATAAAAAATTCAGCGGAAAAATACCCTTTAAAGTACCATAAATGAAATTGATAAATGAATAGATGTCACTCAATATACACATGTGAAACAGCCTGCCAATTACGCGTGAGCTACATTTTATTAAGGCGCTGCAAGGAGACCAGATTATCCATTGTAAAAAAAATATCATACTTAGTGCAGAGAGGAATCAAATTATTGCTCCAGCTTGGGGACTAAATTAATTATGAGAATAATAAATGCCAGTGCAATTCAGCCTTTCCGGAATAAATGCATCATTATACTTCTAAAGTAATTATTTCATGAACCTAATCCTTATTTTATTAGTCCTGTTAAAAAGTCTGTTATTCTGTTGAAATATAAATTAAAAAAAAAATGGGTATTTCCTCTATATAGAGGAAACATAAAAAGACATAAAACATACCAAAATATTAGACTTTTTCTCAGGATATATCCTATGCAGGCTTTTCTCATTCTGAGCACTTTATTTCTATAAGGAATTAGTTTACTGTTGACCATTTCTAATCTTAGTTATGCTAAGGCATAGTACAAGGCTAATGGTGGAGAGTATAAATAGTAATTGATATATCGAAGAGTTGAGTTTAAGAAATGCTCTGATGTACTGTATAATAAAAAAAGAAGCTGTAAAGATGAAGAACGACACATACCTTCTTTGTTGACCGCGTCCAAGCTCTGATACTGCAGCTTGTCCGCAGCTACAAAAAGAGATACGACAAAAGAAAAAAAAAGAAGTATTCTCATTCCACGACAAGAAAAATTATTCGTGAGTCTGTGTAGTGTGATATAAATGTATATCCATCTGCCAACACCAACATTACAAATTTCTCCAGCAATTGCCAAGTTTGAAATATAAAAAAATGTTTGACTGCCACGATATTATCAATGCTTCAGATCATGCATTTTCGTATTTATCGACTGTCGAGAGAAAACGCGTTAGATTTTTTCTAACAACAAAGAGTATTACAATCATATAATCATAATACCATAATATATTTAAGTTTTAAAACATTGACTCTAATATAACATGAAATTTTTATGCATATTTAAGGAACTTGATTATAAAAATATCATTATGATATTATCAGAGAAATCCTTTCAACAGAAAATATAAAACACTTATATGTCATTCTAGAGATAGAAAATGGAGCACATAAGTGTATTTGTAACACAGCAATTTAAAGTATATAAAACAACTATAATAAACGTGTCAAATCTATAGCACAACCTCAATAACTTTTACCCCCAATGAATAAATGACCTTGTCTAGAAGCTACCCATTTCGCCAATTCGCATTAGTGTAAAGCATCAAATGAGGTTGTACCTCGACTTAGCATATTAAAAAATAAATGAGTACATCGATGAAAATGTAGAATACCCATTTCATGTAAAAAATATTATTAATTAAGTTGCATGCTAATGTGGTAATTAAAATATAATATTTAATATATACTATATTATAATTAAGCTTATAAAAAGGCATGTACTTATTAATGTCATTATTAAATTCATTGATTCAATTTCAATTGTTTGTTTGAATAAATAAAAATATTTTATAATATACCTTATATATTTCTAAGTAATGTCTACAAAAATAATTATGGTTATTTTGTTTGTTGATTCTAAGGGACTTACTTTTTTCTGGCTTGTCCTGCCTCTGATGGTCATAGCTTCTAGCTCTAGGCTCACATATCATGCCAGCCTCCCTTTCTCTCCTCTGTCTTTGACTTGCTGCCAGTTGACTACCTAATCTTGCAGCTTCATGACCAGCCACCGTCCTAGCACTAAATTAAAAATTAAAAATAACAAAAATAACTTCTTAATAAGAACACGTTTTACGAACTAATCATTTTTAAAGACAGAAGTCATTTTAGAATATGTAAAAGAAAAATTGATGTAAAAGTATTAGCTAACCTTATTGGAATGGGTGCTGAACTCTGAAGGAATCCGCTATCGTAAGGTTCATCCATGATATTAGGATCAAGATCCATTATATTGATAGCTCTACTTGTTGTTGGACTATCTAATGTTGAATCAGCTGTATCCACTTCCGTTGGCGGTGGAGATGTCTCCTTAAAAACACAATGTCTCTTCTTACAAAGAGAAATAGGTGTAAATATTAAAAGTAATTATTTCTTCTTGAATGTGCACGATTATAATCTTACTATTTCAAGTGGCGGGATTATGACGTCATCCTCTAAAAGGCCAAGTTCTGTATCTTCTTCTTCAATGCGAGTACTACATTGGGATGTATTGTCTTGACCCGAACCCGCTTCCCCCTTCAGAAGTTTAATAAGGAAAAATATGATATAAAATTCATTGAACAATTGTAAGCTAACGAAACGATTATTATTAGATAGTTTTAAAAGCTTTAAATTGAGTTAAATTAAACTTACAAGATTATGACTACTTTCATTTCTAGAATGTGGTCTGAAACCAGGCCCTGGTGGTAAATTCTTTTGCACGCAGCAGTTCACTCCGGGACTAAAGTGCAATTCAACGTGAAAACGCTCTTCACTACTTGGATCCTTTGTCGGATCTTCATACAACATCACAACAATTTGTGACATATAATTTAACTCCGACACCATACTGACATATTCCATAGCCCGCCTCCATTGTTCATCATTCAGAACCTGATGGAAGGATTTGAAATTATTTTCTGGTTTATATGTTGATGTTCATCGTTAATATGTATACTTACATCAAGTAAGCCACCATAACGTAAAACCGTTAATAAAGAATGTACATGACTTTCACTAGTAAAATATAATCTCGTTCGCACGTGTCTACCTGGACTTGAGACGCCGTGCGAATATCTGAAATAAATAAAATCAGTAAATTTCATGTAATTTTTATTTTACCCTTTAATCAGATGATTTTGAATGAAAATATACCTTGGATTTAATCTATTTACAGTTTCTTCTCCAGGCTCTTCAATATTTCTTTGAAGATCAGCCCGAATCTTCTTTAGCAAAGGTGTACAAATTCCTTGACCAATAGTTAGCTTTTCTTGTACAGTCAATCCGTACTCCTAATGTAAGAAAAAACTTATTAGCCCTTATCTTCTCATAACAGTAATTAAATACGTTAGCGTGCGAAATTGAACTTACTTGAGGTATAACAATATCGGCCAAATATTTAGAATATATGTAAAGCTCCTCTGCGTGTTCAAATTGTAACGTATGATTGTTGTGTTGCAAATCATATTTTATACAATCATATATATCTGGAATCTTTGAAATATCAAATCGCTTTTGCTTAGTACAAAAATCTTTTTCTATTTTACCCCAACGACGACCCATCAGTTCCCATGTTTCTCCGTGATAAAGTATTGCATCTGCATAAAAGATTTAAAAAATTAGTACCTTAAATAATATTTCATTGTATTTAAATGGCTATTATGGGGTTGCCTGTGGCTATAACCTTTAGTTTTAGGATCATCTTTCTTTATTCTCACAATATCCATTAATTTTTGAATTAATGCATGGACATGTTGGCAACATCTAACTGGATTCTTGACAAAATCTAAAGCTGCGTTTATACTCAAGGCATTTGTCGGATTAATTTGAACTCTGTCCTCTGGTGTGAATTCTTTATCTTGTTGGAATAACTCGTGCAGACGATTTTTCACCCTGTAATTTAAAAAAACACAATGTACTAAATATATAGATTTAATATTATATTTATATAGGAAATAAGCCAACATTTTTTATTTGACATAATGAAATTCTTCATTACAACAAGCAACGGGGAATATTTCAATAAGAAAAGCCCTTGATCATAAAAAAATCATTTAAACTTACATATTTTGATACTTGCTGCTGTCACAATCGTTATCGAGCAACCCATTCGTATTGGCACTCTTGACCATCTGCACGAGAATTGGCGTGAGCTCTCCTTCCAGGGCAAGTAGACCCTTTGCGAACGCAGCTGCCGTCATCTGCACTCTGCCCTCGTCACTCGCATAGATCTTGAGGTCATGGCGGAACGTCGAGTGTAGCCTCAGCAGACCCAAGCCTTGTGCGCCCGCGTATTCACCTACATTACAAATTGCAAGAGCGATTAGCAGGAATAAGGCCCAGCGTATGGATGACGTTGTGAAAATGCGTTTTTTGTTCGTGTGACACACGTAAGTTTAGTAATTCGTACACCTTTATTCAGTACTCGAAACAGCTGCAATTGTGCGTATCCTTCTTGTATCAGTCGCGTATTTTGGTTTGAGCCACTATGAGTCGTGAGTTAAGCCGCGTGCATTGGATTATATGACAATTTCTGGGGTTTTTAAGCTTCGACAATAATTTTAGATTTAATGGATTTTTAGAAATATATTCAGTTGTCATGCCTAATGTCCCATGCACAGAAAGACAATGGCTCATGAAGTTTGATAAACGCTTAATTTTGATGTTTAATACTGACATTAAAAATGTATGACATGGTAATTCAAAGCTTAAAAACGCTATTGTAAACTTCTACCTAAACTATGCGTGGAATAACTTATTATTAAATTGAATTAAAATATGTGTAGAAGCATAATTACCAGTGTACTTTTTGATTAGATATATAATATTTATTGCATTGTTTACGCTGTGAAATTCTAAAATTTATTAGTGGCTCAATTCCAATTTATATATAAAATTAAACTGGCAACATTCATCAAAACGAAAAGAAAATAAATTGTTGCAAAAGATAAGAATTTCATGAAATATATACATATAAGAAATATGAGTAATACGACTGCAGTAGATGAAATGCAGCTTTCGAAAAAGAACATTTAGTTGTAATGATTTACTGGTTGTGAGAGACGATTTAACGTTGCGATCTATTAAAATTGATATGATGATAATGAAGATGATCAAATTAATTGCAACACAATCAAAAACGTTAATTAAACGCAAACAAAATATAAATAGGGAGTGGAAAAGCATCTATATCAATTCGTCATAAAAAATACGACTTGACTAATGCTCAGGCAACGACAGGCAGGAATAAAAAGAAAAACCAAAACGTTTTGTAAAAGTCAGAAAAATATTTCGACACTGTGATTATGATGAAGTATTAATGTTCGGAATTCGAGATAATGGGGGAACTTTCTCCTGCTGCTCTGACATTGCCGAGATGTTGAAAACATTGACATACAAACTGCACATAACTAACTACCAACTAGCAATTATTCTGAATAAAAAGTTACCGTGGTTTGGTAACATCTCTGAGTCTTCCTCTGAAATAACATTTTAAATTATGTCAAGATTGTTTTCAGACTAATAAATTTTCTACGAATTTGCCAATAAGATTGTCTGTAGCATAAAAGAAATCTTTATAGATTCCTAAGAAAAGGATTATATATAATCAGATACTTTGATATCATTTAGAAAAATTATATACAAAGTTGATATATTATATATAATTACTTTCCTTTAAATTGGAATAAATAAAAATACATTTTAAAATGAAGACTACAAAATTTATACGAATTAAAAATGTTTTTTTGAAACCATAAACTACAAATAAATTAAAAATATACTAATGTTTTTAAACATTCTTTTCATGATTATGTTAATTCACATGAGAATACAAGATACTCTTTTATTTTTACTAAATAAATAGAATAATTATAAAAAGAAATAAAAGAAAAGATTTGTGCAAAATACAAATATGATAAATTTATCGACTTGGCGGTATAATATAGAAGTAGGATGCATTATCCAATAATTACTATAATCATGAAAGAAGTAATAAAAACATTTGTATTAGGTACCTTGATCTTAATTTAACTCTTTCAGATCATCAGTTATTATACAAAAAAATAAAAACAGTGCTTTGCAACTAAAAAATTATACAAAATTTGTAAAAAATATGTTCAATAGAAAATTAAAGTATTTTGAAAAAAACATTTTTATCATCTATTTTCACAAATAAATATCAGCAATAAAAATTTTTAACTAATTTTGTAAACGAAATCATAAAATGAACAGTCGTTGATCAATTCGAATTTTAAAATGAAATCTCTTAGAAGTCAATTCAACCATTCATTTTTGTTTCGATAGCTCGCAATCGTTCGACTCTCTTCTTTTCGCTAGACGTCTGTCAATATGTCGGAACACAATCAACGTATACAGCAAGTACAACTACGGTAAGGGGATGCAAATAAAAATTACTCCATGAATTTACACTGCAACTTTTACATTGTAAATTTATAATTTACTTGGTTAGAACCTTGAACACTATGTCCAGCGTGGGCTCTCACGAATCCTAAACACTGGCAGAAATCAACAGTAGAAATAGAAATATATATGCAGCTTGATAATAACAATACAAATCTCAAGTAATTTTAGGCGCGATAAAAAACTTAGTCGTCAGCAAAAGAAGCGAAAGGAGCTTAAGATACGAACCACTAAGGTGTCTACCTTGACCACCTGGATACATGCAGCGAAATATCCGACCCAACTCTTCCGCTTGAATTCTGCCAGCAGGTGTCAGCTCACCACCCCACTTCAGAATTAAAACTAACGAAGGTTCACCATGTCGATCTAACAACATAAAATAATATTCTATTATATTTGGAAAAATTATTGCAATATATCTTAATTACTGTTACACAGAAAAGATTTTGGTTCCTATTAAAAAGTGAACAATAATATTTTGTAATATTCAAAAGTATATTATATATTTCACACTGAACTAAATTTATAGAAAACGTACTACTGCTGTTGCCATCGTCGGAAGAACTTCCTCTCGGTCTTCCGCGAGGCTGATATTTCATTTGTACTTTACGATTGATGCCCGAAAAGTGTCCATACCTAGGAAATGCAAAATAACGTTAGATGGAAAAATTGTTCAAATTCTGTATCCTGTAAAACAACTCTTTATTGCATACATTTCCAAAACACTCTTCAGCTGTTCCAGTTTTCCTTGCTTTTCTTCCAACTCAGGCCCAGCTGCCCGATGTTGAATTTCAGTCAACAAACTTCTTGCTGTATCGAGGATCTCTTGTAGCTGTTT
>JAPYZP010001510.1:0-16303 GCA_030522985.1 Torymus sinensis | reverse complement strand
CTTCGGCTCGTGCTAACCCACCTATAGGTACGGCTCGTACTGCAAACTCCACACTCGGACTCAAAAGGCCTACCTTACGCCCTAGGTACACAATACACTATTGTGGCTTACATGCTATACTCTCTAGGTCGTTTTATGAAAAAATTATTCATTTTCATGAAATGACAAAGAAAAATGCTTTTCTCTCCATAAGAGCCTATATTATTGAATTTTCACAATTTTTTTTCTTGGTAGTTCACCTGGTGACCCTACTTGAGAAAAATACAAAAAAAAAGTTAAAATTCGTACTTTCAGTAGGTATTTTTCTTTTTTCTTATTTATAGAATTTGCGGGAACCATGTTAAAGATACGCACTTTTATATTAATTCAAAGAGTATTGGTTATCGCATAACGGAAATTTCGCTCTATTTGAAATGACAAAAATAATTGGTTCACATTTATATTACATATTTTTTATCTCAAAATAGCTAGAACTTGTTTTGTTTTGATTAATAAAATTTTATAATCTATAAAAATAGTGATAATGATTTATGATTCCTGAAAATCCATCCATTCAAAAAATATTATAATTTAGAATAATTAAGTACTTCCGTTCATCATTTTTTCATATATGCAATTCAATTTTAAGCCTTTCCTATTTCATATCATTAATAGCACATCTGTCTATCAAATTATGAATAAAATTAATTTTCTTACAAATATTTGCTCCACTCACTTACATTATATATAATATATACTAGGTCTATAGAACTTAGTAAACATACGCGCTAATTCACTTTTATATTTGTTATCATTTGTCTCATTTGGAGTATACCTATAAGTGCTCGAAACATCTCACTTCAGCAGTTGCTCTATTTCTGTTATAATGCGAATTTAGCTCATTATCTCCACCAATAGCAGACAGAAACCTAAGTCTAACTAAAGTTACTTCCGGCTTACTTGAGGTTTCTAATTCAAAGTAGTAAGAGCAAACAAATAAAACGTAAATACAATGACAAAAACATTTTTAGATTAAAAAAACAATAAGAATAGATTTTTTCATCTATATCTATATATATATATTATTCTAATACTGCTCCAAGAACTTACTTTTAAAATTAGAATATTAAAATTAAACAAACTTGATTTGATAGTTTGATTTTTAATTCACTATAGTTAAAAAATAACTAGCAAATCGGGATATCATAAATTAAACCGAATTATGATTACAGTTAAATGCGTAATTATTAATTAAAAATTTACAATTTTTTCATTTTCATTTTTTCCCGATTTACGATGGTATTATTTACTAATCGAAATCGCTATGTACTCCTGATATTGCCAACTCCGGGCGCCAGAAGGGTTTCCGTAGCCGACGAACCTCCACGGCTACACCAAAGTTTTTTTGATGTATTTTGACCCGCTGAATTCGAATTTCGAGGGTGTTTTTCCAAGAAATGACCAGAAAAATTCTTACTGGTGATTTTCTGAGAAAATTTGGAAATTTTTCGTGTGTTTGCTCTAAAAAGAATATATTTCTAATAGTAATTTCTATAGGAGTAATTTTAAGATATTTTTTTGGAAAATGCATCGTTTTCTGTAAAAAAATTCTCAATTTCAAATACGGTGTTTTTTTACTATGTTCATAGTTATTACACGCTTATATTTAAAAAGATTTTTGTACAAAAATAATTGTTATGATAGTTATGTTACAGCAGTATATAATTTGATATGTGCAATATCACCTTTTATTTTACTCTTACATATCGAAATTCGTAGAATGACAGAGCATTTTAGGGAATAAATTCAATTTTTAACAAATTATTACTGCTGCAACTAATAATAATAACTATCGTAACAAGTATTTTTTAACAAAAAGCTTTTTAAATATAAGCGTATAATAACTATGAATATAGTTAAAAATACCGTTTTATCAAACTTTGGGAATTTTTTTCACGGAAATGGATGCCTTTTCCGAAAAAAGTTGTAAGAACAAAATATTCTTAAAATTACGCCAGGAATACGACTATATTTTTTTTATAGCGATAAAACTAAAATTTTCTCGATTTTCCGGAAAAGCGAACGTAAAAATTTTCCGGGAAAGCTCCTCCGATATGCGGACTCAGCGGGTCAAAATACGTCAGAAAAACTTTGGTGTAGCCGTGGAGGTCCATCGGCTAAGGAAACCCTCCTGGCGCCCGCAGACTATTAAGCCTACTTTTATAATCATGTCATGTCAATAAAAATCTAATAAGTAGAAAATGTAATATTCATCCACTTCAAATAATATTAATCTATTTTTACTATGAAAATTGAGCATAAGTTCCGATCTCTTTCGGCATCGTAAAATTTTCTTCGTAAGTCGATGATTCAAACTGTTATAATTTATTTTGGAGAATATTGTCTAAATGTAGTTTTCTAATAATGAAAATGAAAAAAGACCTAGATATTTCCTAGGAAAGAAATCACCTAAATCCACTATCAATAAGATTGTATGTACGTGAAGCTGGAGCTATTTTTGTGACTTGTATAAAAGAGAGATTGAGAATGACTCAGATTCCTAAACATTCCATGATCACGAGTGTTGAATCGTAATTATGGGTAGTCGCGTTTGAACGATATAAGTACCGTTCAGAGTCGGCGCGGGAGGATCTGATCATCGATTCCATCGGCCGCATGGCAATTTTTCGAGAGCACCGGAAGTCGCTAGTTCCCGCGCAATGGCGTCGCTAACTTCAGGGAGGGACTTTTGCGCTGTCCAAGTACCTATATCAAGTCAAGCTAGCTAGCGCGCAACGATAGAGCGAAAAAGTGGGAGCGAGAAAGAGAGAGAGAGAGAGAGAGAGAGAGAGAACAGAGCGGCGCACTGGCAGCACACCACGCAGCTCTTGGCACGCACACGGCCGGCCGCACTGGTTCGGGGGTACGTTCGTTGTTCATTTCGGCCCGCACGCACGCACCTCGCTCTTCTTTTCTCTGCGAGCGCCTACAGCCTGGGTCGTAGCAGCAGCGCAACCATCCGTTAACTCATCCTCGTCGCGTCCCCCGGAAGGTAAGGCATTTTCTTTATTCGGGCCAGACCGCGAGAGACTTTACTCGCGCGAGCGCGCGAATAATCCCCGCGAGCTGCCGTCGCGCCGCTGCTCTCCGATCGCCTTCGTCGCATGTCCGAGAGTACTGGCGAGTCTCGCGGATTTTTTTGCGCTACCGACACCGCGCTGCGCTCTACATAACCGCCTTGCCCATGTGCACGCCTCCGGCAGCGGATTCTTGGCCAGCAGCAGCCGGGACTCGTGCAGGCGAGAAAAGCCCCAGGAGTCGGGAGGGAATTGCGTCGCAGTCAAAGCCGCGCGGCCCGGTGCTGCTCTCCCTTTTGTCTGGCCTTCCCTTTTTGCCATTGCCAGCTTCTCTTTTTGCGAACGAGCGCGCGCGACTTTAACCTTCCGCCTCGAAGACAGCGGGGCCGTGACTAGAGCGCGTCGAGCCGCTGAAAATGGCGAGGCGCACTTTTTTTTAACGAGAATCCTCGTACCGACGCGTTTTAGCACGCACAATTTTCACGGGCCCTCGAGCACATATTTATTGCGACGCATTTCAGCTGTACCTATGCATCAACGACGGTCCGTCAATTCGAAATTTTTCTCCGCCTCTGTTCGTGTATTCTCCGGTCTGCACTTCCTGTCTCGCGTATTTCACCTATAATTATCTATTTGCGGCAGATTATTTAATTATTGATTGGCCTAGATGTTAATATACTTTATATTTAAAAGCAGTCTTTTATCACGACTATACGAGATATCGTTACAATTTATTTTTTTATTACTCAATTCTTATTGATAAATGCATGCCAAAATTAATTTTCCAAAATTCAAAATAAGAAAGTATTTTATTTTACTGTATTTCTTAATGAACAATTATGGTTTTAGTTTAGCCACAAGATGACTACAGACCCAGAGCGTGTTAATTCCAGTGATTTGGAATCTATGGAAGACAAAGATGACAATCACAGAGGAAACGTCAAAAATTACACTCAGCAGAACCTCTTGGCAGCTTTACAAGAACGAATGAACAGTTTTTCCGTTGATGTAAAATAAGTTCCAATTCATGTTAAAGAAACTTACCATTGATATTCAAATGCACATATTTGATTTATTGCTTTTTATTACAGCATTTACCTGCACCTGTCAAACGTAGAATTAAGGCACTAAAGCAGCTTCAGTTGAAAACAACGCATATCGAAGCCAAATTTTATGAAGAAGTGCATGCACTCGAATGCCGTTATTACCAATTATGTGCACCTGTTTATGAAGAAAGGAGTAATATTATATCTGGTATCAAGGAACCAACAGATGAGGAATGTGTGTGGGAAAGCGAAGAAGAAGAAGAAATGTCTAATGATTTAAAATCTAAAGTTAAAATAGAAGTCAAAGATGAAGCTGAAGTTAAGAAAGATAATAAGAATGGGTACATAAATGATTTCTTTATACAAAAGACTAACAAACATTGTATTAATGTAGAAATTTTAATTAAAATTTATTTAACTTTGGTCTTAATTACAGGGCGGAAACAGATGAAGATTCTAAAGGCATTCCAGACTTCTGGTTAACAATATTTAAAAATGTAGCAATGTTGGCAGAAATGGTTCAAGAACATGATGAACCTATTTTAAAACATCTGTATGACATTAAAGTTTTATTCTTAGAAAAAGATCCAATGGTATATTAATATCTAAATTTATAATTTCTATTACAATTAAATTCTATTTTAATTGCATGAATGTCACATACACGTATTGACTATTGAATATAGTTTAATAATATTTTTATAATTTAAGGGATTCGTATTGGAGTTCCAGTTTTCTCCTAATGAATACTTCTCAAACTCAGTTTTAACAAAGGAGTATCACATGAAATGTGTACCAGAGAAAGATGATCCATTCAGTTTTGAAGGCCCAGAAATTTACAAGTGCAAGGTAGATATTAATAATAATAAATATAATTCATGTTGTAAATAAAAAAAAACTGAACTTACTAATGTTTTTAGGGTTGCATAATTGATTGGAAAAAAGGAAAAAATGTCACTGTTAAAACAATCAAAAAGAACCAAAAGCATAAGTCTCGTGGATCAATGCGTACAGTCACTAAAACTGTGCAAAATGATTCATTTTTCAATTTCTTTACTCCACCAGTTGGTAAGATAATAATTTTGTAAATTTATTTTCAAATAAAAAAATAATTTATATAAACTTACATTTTTTTATGTTATTTTTAGTGCCAGATGATGCAGAGGTCGATGTTGATGATGAAACTCAAATGTTACTAACATCTGATTTTGAAATTGGTCATTACATCAGAGAAAGAATAGTACCTAGAGCTGTTCTGTACTTCACAGGTAAACAATGTTTGAATTGAATCTTATAAAAAATAAATATAAGGTTTGATATATATTTATACACCAATATTACAGGAGAAGGCTTGGAGGATGAAGATGAAGACGAAGATTATGATGATGATGGCGACGATGAGGATGACGGGGATGATGATGAAGATGAGGATGAAGAAGATGGTTCTCAAGATAACTCAACAGGTGGGAAACTGCAGGCTATGGCTCCTGCACCTGATTGTAAACAGCAGTAAAAAATGATTCGTTTATATAACAACAGTAATCGATAAGGCGCGAGCGAAACTATTTTAATGACAAGACATAATACCTACTGGTCAATAACTGCCTAGATATCCTGCATCTGTGTCTTTGATTCATCGCTCTTTGTAAAATCAATCTTTACTAATCATATCATGTCTCCTATTCCAGATGAAAGCTAGATCACAGGCAAAAGCATCAAGAAAAATAAAGAGCACCTTATCATTAACGAGATTGACAGATTAGTAAAGCCGAATACAGCTATTGATATTCATCGATTTGATACATAAAACATCAAGTGAATGTGACATTTGCGCTCTTCTTTGTATAAGAACCATTATTCGCGCTTTTAATTGCTTCATCTTGTACTATTGTTACGTTTATATACAAACCGAAAATGTTTTTTCCAAAGAAAAAAAAAACGTTAATGTGTATGACAAATTTTTGGTACTGTTAAAAGCATTTTAATACAAAATTTACTAAGAATAAATCTTTGACTGTTAGAAGGCAAAAATTTATGTACTTGCTAGACTTTTCTACAATAAAGGCAGATATGTTTTTATTTTTTTCAAATCTTTATGTTTTATTTATAATTATAAAATAATTATATACACTTTTTAAAAATTTTTGAACTTAGATAAAAATCCCATGTAATTAATTTTTTCTACAATAAACACAAGAATTTTTATTTTTTTCAAATTTTGTCTTTTATTTTAAAATAAATTCGTATTATAAGTACCTGAGCTAAGTATCATTCATTCTGAAAAGAAAAAACGCGAACTATTTACGAGACCTCGTAATAGAACTGTCTAAAACGTAAAAAACGTCCGCTTGGAGTTTTTTACAAATCAAAGTTCGTTACCATGTGATGATGTGATCACGTGCGCATGTGTGAGAGCGTCGTAAAGTAGGCAAAAACAAAGTGCTTTACTGATACAGATGAGCGAGTGAGCGACCCACAACGTGTTTGTGTGGTCTAACCGAGATTTGATAATACTCAAAATGTATAATATTAATGACAATGTGAGATAATAAAAGGCCTCCCGTACGATAGTGCTCTCAGATTTCTTTACGAAGTTGTGCTGCACGCATTGAAAATGCCGGAGTCGACCAAAGGCCAGTTAAAACAATTTTGCCATTGTCGAATTTTACGTTCTGGAAAAATTCTCGTTGAAGATTTATGGGTAAGAGATGGAAAAATTATTGATCCAGAAAAGATATTTTTCGACGAAAAAGTTGAGCCCGACCTTGTAATTAATTGCAATGGTGCTTTAATTTCTCCAGGTTTTATCGATGTACAAATAAATGGTATGTAGAATACATTTCGGGATAAACTTTAAAAATAAAGATTTTTAATGTCAAAATTGTTATTAGTGCTTATTTCTTTTATTATTGATATTAGGTGGATTTGGTATTGATTTTTCCTATAATACTGAAAATATTGAAGAAGGAATCAACAAGGTAGCCAAAGAATTACTTTCATATGGAGTTACATCTTTTTGTCCAACTTTAGTGACTTCACCCAAAGAAACTTACCATAAAATACTTCCAAAGATAAAAAAAAGAAATGGAGGAAGACATGGAGCAACTATATTGGGAGTTCATGTTGAAGGACCTTTCATAAGTCCATTAAAAAAGGGAGCACATCCTGAAAACTGCATTTTAAAATTTGAAAATGTAAGAATTCAAAATGTAAAAATGTAAAAATATACCATTCATTTTTATAATTATTTATTCTTTTCTTATAGGGAATTCAATCACTTCTTGATGTATATGGTAGTCTTGATAATATTTGCTACATTACATTAGCTCCAGAAATTGATAATGCAATGGAAGTAATTAGAGAACTGCGCAAAAGACATATAAAAATATCTGTTGGTAAAAAGAAACTTGATACTTACACATTTTTAACTATATATTAATAATATACACAATTAAAATAAATAAAATATTATTTAAATTTAAATAGGACATTCTGTTGGAAATTTGAAACAAGGTGAAGAAGCAGTTAAAAATGGAGTATCGTTTATTACTCACTTGTTTAATGCGATGCTTCCAGTAAGTTTTCTTTAAGCAATTTACATATTATTACAATGAATAAAGATTATTTTATATTGACTCTTAGATATATTTTAATTCAAAATTTTAGTTTCACCATCGAGATCCAGGTCTTGTAGGATTACTTGCATCTGATCAAGTACCTGAAGAAAAAATAATTCATTTCGGGATAATAGCTGATGGAGTACACACTCATCCTGCTGCGCTACGAATTGCACATCGAACTCATCCAAAAGGTATGTACATAAATATGATATTTACCTTATTAATATTTATTTCTGTTAAGAAAAACAACCATTGAAAAGTAATTTTAAATTAGGTCTTGTGCTGGTTACTGATGCAATCTCTGCTCTTGGTCTTCAAGAAGGAGTGCACCAATTAGGTCAACTTAGTATAGAAGTCAGAGATGGCTGTGCATACATAGCAGGTACCAATACTTTGTGTGGCAGCATAGCTGATATGGCTGAATGTGTTCGATTCTTTCAAAAAGCTACAGGTATACCAAGATTGTTATATTTACAATGTAAAAATATAAAATATAATACAGCTTTCCAATGAAAATATAATTATCATTTTTATATAAACCTACCGATACAAATATTGGTAATTATGGAAAAATATAGATTTTTTAATATTTTCTATAATTAACGATATTACAGTATCTATTAAGTTTATATTATAATGTGAGATTTTTTCTCTTTGGAAACATGTTTTTAAACTATAATAATACATTTCGATATTACTGCGATAAAAATGATTCTTGCCCAAGTGTCAGTTTGCCTCTCGAGCGAAGCGAGGGTAACAATCACACTCGTGCGAGAATCTTATTTATCACGTGTATCGAACATTATTTTTTTTATACTCCGTGGGTGAAGTACCACTTATGCACACGCTTGCGTTTAGCAAGCGTGTGAAAAAGCGGTACTTATCGCACAAAATGTCAAGAATTATGAAAAATAACTGGATATACTATATAAATGATAACAGTTTTTTTTATCATAAATTAAATTAAAAAAATTTCTTCAATTATTCAAATACTTTACTAAATCAAAATAGAATCTGTCTTAATAAATTTAATGTTTAGTAAACATGATAAAATCTATATTTACTTTGAAATGTAATACTATACAAGCCTTATCATTATTTACAAGGAATTATTGAACACTTCAATATTACTTGAGTGCTTACTACATTTTTTAATGATATATAAGTTAATAATTACAATTTCATATATATTAATAATATTTCTTTTCCAAAAATACTTTATCAAAACTTTAAAAGATTTTAACTTATAAATTTTTACTAAAATTTCTAAACAGTTTTGGTAGTTATTTGTATTATGCATTTCAGATTGCTCAATAGTGGAAGCTTTAGAAGCTGCCACTTTACATCCAGCAAGAGCCTTAGAAATTGAAACAAAAAAAGGAGTCTTAGATTTTGAAGCAGAAGCTGATTTCATATTACTTGATGAAAATTTACATGTATTATCTACATGGATTGCAGGCAATTGTGTTTATGAACGTTCTAAAAATATTCAGTAAAATATGTGATCAATATAATATGTACATCTATTCAAAATTGAATTAGCTTATAAAAAGCTGAAAACAAACATTGTGGCTGTGAGACTTTCAGTAGCCAAATATTTTAATAATACCGACATTGCCTTAATTGTATAATTAAAATAACACTGTATAAACGTGCATTTGTTAATTTAATGTACCATACTTGCATAGTATTATTATGCAAAGTGTTATGCATTTACTAATACTTACAAAATGTTATATTTACAGTATTTTAAAATGTGCAAAAGAATCAATGTTTATTACTTGAATGTATTTTATATGAAATATTCAAATTTTTTTGGAGAATATATTGTAAAAAGATTTAATAAAAAGATAAATTGAATATTTATTAATTTCCATAAATCATTTATAACTCCAGTAACAATATCTTTCATTTATTATATTATCTAATATAAAATAAAAGTCACATATGCATTACAAATTAAAGCAGGTGTAAATATTAAAATGGTTTACAATAAAATCATAATATATGTTTCTTGAAGTATAAGCTATAAATAAACTTAAATATTGCTTAAGCCAAAACAGTTTCAATATAATTTTTAAATACATAATTTATAATAATTATGAAAATGGTATATTTATTTTTCAGTACAAAGCTTTTACTTCTCTGACAATAGTTCTTTAATTAGGAACATTTAATCATATGTGCAATGATAACAATAGTATTAATGAGTAATCAATCAGTAATTAAACTTACTGTAATAAAATTTTTAATTAAATTACAGGATAAGTGATGTATTGCGATATAAATAACAGTAGATGTTTTTATAACAAATATGAAATAAAGTGTATATTTTATTATATAGCATTTGTATTATCTTAAGTGTAAATAAACAATATTAACACACAGCATCTTTCAAATTGCAGATGTAGGGAGAGTGCCTGATTCCAAAGGTATGAGCTGGAGGAACATCCAATACCACCTGAAAATACAATTTTTATTTTAATGTTTATTAGTTCTAATGTATATATTTTCCGGCGCTCGGAGTACTGACACACTTCCAATAGATTTGTTTTAAAAATAGAAAAAGTATATGAATTTGACCTAATTTTTAATTTTTTTTTTTACATGTAGAATTGGGGATATATTATATAGAGAATCATTGTTTTTCACAATTCATAGTATTAATAGCTTGTTCTCATTTGGCTAATGATCTTTCAAAGATATTTCGATCGTTTTCTTGTACTATTGTCTTTGATTAAGGTGATGTGAAACCCTAATTTCAATATTCTTTAAATCAACATTCAAACGTTTATTATACTTGCAATGTGACAGTCAATAGGAGATATATAATTTTTTTTATCGAAATAGAGGATATTTGAGATCCGATTGCCCATATTTCAAGAAAAACGGCCCGGTGGACGAAATTGTGAGGACAGGGCTTCATTTTTCGGTACTAGAAATCGACTCTCAAATACCCGATAAATCCGTTTCCCGCAGGTTGTACGCACTGTCTTTGTTAGTACATATAATGTTTTTTTTCTCACACATTTAAAAATACTGGTTTCGTCAAATATTGAATGAACTATAAAAATGCACTAAAATTAACTCATTTTATGACTGAAAAAATGTTCAACCTTTGGGTTTTTTTTTTATAATAAATTGAAATTAAATACTTATTACTCTTACTTTTATTTGATTCTTTGGCCATTTTTGGTACACATAATAATATTTACAAAGGTCGAACAAAAATGACTTGATGTAACCGATCGTGTGTATTTGAAATAATAAGAACTTATTATGGAATCAAGCCCTATTAAAGTCTCTAACATGGGTATTTGCAAAATCAATATCAATAGAAAACATGTACTTTGTTAATAAAATAAACAAAATAAAACCTTTAATAAGAACAGCTATTAGATTCACAATATTGTGTTATACGATTTATTTACAAGAAATTGACTTTTAATTACCGATATAACTTTTCTCTAATTAGGATAACAATAAAATATTCTTAAAAAAGAAACCTACCTTTTCAGGGCAATGCGCACCGGGTCCCGGTATTTGCGAATTATCGTTCGGTATCTGGTAGCGCGCGCTGATACTGTACGCGGGACTCTTGGATCTCACGGCATCGGACTTCACGGACTCATAGGAGCCCGGTCCCGGTACTAAAACCCTATCGTCCGTGAATACCTTTTGTCTGCCGGAAATCGAGAAGGCTGGCGCCGTTTTAATGTTGCTCTCCTGTGTTCCCCCAAGCGCCGAAGGGATGTTGTAAACATTAGGAGCTGCGTGAGGTAAGCAAATTTCTTAATTATAGTTTTTTTTTATTATACTTTAATATACTTAAATCATGAAATTTTTCAATCAGATCAAAAATGTTACACAAAAGTAAATATTATATATCTTTAATACATTTTATTAAAAATATATATATATACTTATAATATTTATAACTTCTACTTGTACTACATGAAAAAAGTCATTCAGGCAGGCTTTTATATTTTTTGTATTATTAGAGTAGTGAAAAATAAAGACTATAATTTCGTAGCACTACATTCATCGTCTGTAAATTTTTTGCTTTTATATTTTTCAACGACTTTGTGTTTGAAAACAGAATCAGTTTTCGTAGAATTTTTAAAGTTTTTTTTATTAAATCCTAATAATGTGTAGTTATTAACAGAATTACTAGTATTACATTACAGTTTTGAAATTAAAAAAAAATATGTTCTAAAGTTACTAACATCAAATACTATGAACATTATTGTAACACAATTATCTACTATTTTCTAATGCTACTGCTTTAAGGTGCTTGTGATATAGCATGCGATGTGTGCTAAAAAGCTCGTATATACACGTGAAATTGATACTCTGAGAAGTATATTTTACGAAACTTTAAATATATTACTTTTGGTGTTCCCCGAATAATTATAATAATTCTTGTAATCATATTGCATTTCATGAACAATACTGCCCTAGATATTAAAAACATTTAGTATAGTATTTGTATCGACAGAATCACAAATTGTTAACTTAATTAATCTTTTAAATTGAATTTTATAAAATAGCGTATTTAGAATCATTTTAATACATAACAAGCATAAATTGTTTATCTCCGATTATGTTACGTATTTGGAAATTTTAAATTACTAAGATTTTACTACCTGGGAGATTATCTGCTTTTTCTGGATGTGGCTTTCCAAATAAACTGTAACATGGTCCTTTGTCAAAATTTACTTTTTCTGGACAATACATCCCAGGAGCTGTTTTTTTACAATAAGAATTAATAAAAACGTTAGTTAGGGAATGTTACAGTTCATATTTAATATTTTTATTACCTGGTGTATCATCGGGTCTGTCAATCGAAGTTCTGCGTCCAAAACTATACTCCGGGGCTTTGTCCATATTAAATTTTTCGGGACAATATGTGCCAGGAGCTGAAAAATATATGATTGATAATAAAAACTTAAGTATAATTATTCTATTGAATTGACATACTTTATTCATAACATCCTTTTTATTTTTCCCCGTAATTTCGTACAACCGATTATATCGCGATCGCGTTTCCTAAACAATTTTAATATATTATTTTTAAATAATATACTATTTTAATATTGAAAAAATTTTAATCACACATTACCTGGACTATCGTTAAGTTTTTCTATTTGTGACTTAACTCCAAAGCTATATCGAGGCGAATTGTCAAGATTCATTTTTTCCGGGCTGTAAGTGCCAGGAGCTAAAAGTATTATTCAGCTGATTAAATTATGTTTAATTACAAAATTATAAATATAATAATTTTAAATTATTAAAAAGTACGAAAGTGCTTACATATATACAGAAAAATAATATTATCTCTGAATAATATCGAACAATATAGAAAAATGTACAATATTATTTTCAGATATTGAGTGTATTAATCGTTAAAAAAATATTAACAAAAATGTTGTCGAAGCCTGATTAAACTTGAAGTATAGTTAATCTGGTGTTTCCTTCATATTTATTTGTATATTAATTTCTTTTTATTTGCTTTTAGTTAATAGCTTATATGTTATAAAAATTAGTAAATACCATTACCTGGATTATCGTTAAACGTATATAGTGGTTTTCTGTTACCGAAGCTGTAATAAGGTACATGTTCCAGATTTTTAACCCTTTCAGGAAAATAATCAGCAGGGCCTATCAAGTTAATTTGGCATCATTAGTAAGTTCCTGCAGCAAAAATTAATTTTGCCCACTAGTTTCATTAGTACTACTTTTAATACGACTAGAAGAAAACTGTGCTTGCAATCTCTAAAGTAACACACTTAGATTGTCATTGTTTTTTCCAATAAGTCACACCAGGAGCTAATTATTAAAAAAATATTAAATAAAGTAATATTGAATGATTTATTAAAAGAAACGTAACAATGAAAAAAAGAAAACAAATTAATTCTTAAATATTTTCTATATTCGTTGTATAAAGAATTTTCCCAGCCTCTAACAAAATTTGTCAATATACTTTTTACTTTGTAAAGGGATGTAAGTAAATATATGTATGACTTAACTAAAAATTTCGTAGACAACAATCTATGCGTGCAACTTTTTCTACAAGTATGCATAATAAGTAAATATTAAATATATTCATTTACTATTGGCATATTAATTTTAATTATACTATTGCAAATGAACACAGAAATTGTTATATTGATAATTCAATAAATTTAATAGTTAAAAATTAGATACCTGGAAAATTATTTGGTTTTTTAGGTTGATATTTTCCCCTAATGCTAAAATGCGGCCCTTTGTTAAGTATCACTTTTTCTGGACGGTAAGTAGCGGGTCCTAAATTAGTAAAAGCAAATTGCATAGTTAGCAAATTTAGTGTTTTAAGTACTTTATTTGTAATAAGTACTAAATTAGAAGACGGTTTATTCCAATTACACAAAATTATTTTCGTGGCAGGATCTAAAGCTGCATAATAATTGTAATCATCGTTTAATTTAGAATTAGAGCACCTATCCCGATCCATGAAAAAGAAATGAAAAATTCACAAGTGTAATGTAAATACACAATTCGATCTTTTGCAAAAATACTTTCCACTAAAAATTAAAAAGTAAGCTTTTGTTAAAATTAATTTTTTTTAAGACAACACGCTCCGGGAGGTGAGAAAATAATTATTACTGTTAGAGTGTTTAAATAAATGCGAGCTTCAACAACGACTATACCTGGCATATCACTAGGCTTTTCCAAATTGGCTCTACCACTTATGCTATATTGAGGACCTTTATCTAAATTAATTTTTTCTGGACTGTACGTTCCGGGAGCTATTGAAACGTTAAAAATATTAGTATCTATCCTAGGTCTATTTAAGTCCAAAATTCAACATTTTTCGTATACCTGGTGTATCGCTAGGTTTCTCCAAGTTAACTCTACCGCTCATACTATATTGAGGGCCTTTATCTAGATTAACTTTCTCTGGACAATATGATCCGGGAGCTAATAACAATGAATTTATAATGAATTATAGATTTCACAAAAAGAAAAAAAGAGAAACATATACTATATAGAGATTATAGACTACCAAATCTCCATGTAAATAGATTTTCTAGGCATGAATTTCAGATTGATCCGATTGATCTACTTAGTTAGCAAATAATTAAGAATTATTTGCCTACTTTAAAAACGACTATGAATCAACCTTCGACGCGCCATCCTGTAAAAGTAACAGAGTTCTTGAAATCTAAATTTATTAATTCGGTTTCAAAATTGATACTCCAGTTATATCTCGGAGAAAAAATCATAGGAGAAAAGCAGTTATACACATTATTTTCTTAGCTAAGAATAATAAAAAAAATGGTTAAACTTTATTTTTTTTAAATATTTCGAAAATCGTATACACCAGATAACCCGTTCGTGTTTAGGAGACGATAATTCACGAAGATATAGCGGTTTAGACTCTATATAGTATATACCACTTTTTTCTTGTTATGTTTCTGTGCTTTTATTCCTAAACTGCGGATTTTATTATATACCTGGCGTATCACTTGGTTTTTCTAGATTAGCCCTACCGCTTATACTATATTGTGGACCTTTGTCTAAATCGACTTTTTCAGGATAGTATGTTCCTGGGGCTAAACATTATAAATAATTTTATAAATGTTAAATTCTATAAAAATAAACACATTTTTATATTAAGCCTGTCATACCTGGCGTTTCACTAGGTTTTTCCAAATTTGCTCTACCGCTTATACTGTATTGCGGGCCCTTGTCAAGATTGACTTTCTCCGGGCAATACGCACCCGGAGCTATTGTTAAAAAGTGAATTTATTATTTTAAAAGTTGTAGAAAAAATTAATTTATTTTATTATCGATTATTTTACCTGGA
The DNA here is from genome assembly GCA_030522985.1 of Torymus sinensis. NCBI lineage: Eukaryota > Metazoa > Arthropoda > Insecta > Hymenoptera > Torymidae > Torymus > Torymus sinensis. Next base: position 732 of record JAPYZP010001510.1, on the reverse strand, counting down.
GTTTCACTAGGCTTATCCAAATTAGCTCTACCACTTAAGCTGTATTCGGGCCCTTTATGCAAATTAAATTTTTCGGGAGCGTAAGTTCCAGGGGCTGAAAAAATATTAAATATTTCGATTCTCATTAATACTTCAGATCCAGTTAAATTAAAAGGATCCATTTATAGTTAAAATATTATCGAGACTAATGAATAAAACAGTGACTATTTATTTTGAAAGTCTTAATTATACGATCGTGTATGGCAGAAAATATAAAGTTTTGTTAAATTTTTTTAGAAAAGTACCTGGATTGTCATTGGGTTTCTCTTTTAGTCCTTTGCCAGTTAAGCTATATTGTGGACCTTTATCAAGGTTTACATTTTCAGGACGATAAGTGCCAGGAGCTAAAATAATTAAAAATATATATTTATTTACTCATATAGACAGCCAAATTGCCCTTAAAAAAATATATAACAAATACATAGATTGCGGTAATATAACAACAAGATTTATACATCAGTAGGCATTGAGTCCGACTTAAATAATACTTTTATTTATTTTTAGATATTGAGATATTTAGATATTTATTAATTAGAAATTACATATCGTGATTCCGCAAAGGAAAATATAATTTTCTGTGTGCAGCCCTGAATAATCTTTAATATACATCTCGATTTGTTTATTAATTATTTATTATTATTTATTATTTTTATTGACATATTTCTTGTCAAATTTGTTATCTTAAGTAATATT
>JAPYZP010001509.1:0-16308 GCA_030522985.1 Torymus sinensis | reverse complement strand
TATATATATATATATATATATATAGATATTAGCGTAATATTGTTCCAAGTAATTGCTTATTTCCTAAATCTAAATTTAAACTAAAATAATTATTATGAGTCATAAATTAAAGGGAAAAAAATGAATTAAAAATGTATTTGATTTCATTCTTAAGACACACTTAATTATATTCGAAATTTTATATAAATCAAATCTGTAATAAAACGCATGTAATTTCTTGATTATTTTTATTTCAGAAATAAATGATTTAATATTTTTATTTGATAATCAATTTCATGTATCATCAAAATCCAATATTGCTCCAGCTGTTACGTTTGGACATGCTCCTACGCAAAATTTTCCTCCCAAGGATGATTCGGGTGGTATAGTATAATGCGATCCCTAAGAGAACCACGGCTTGGATCTCCAGTCCACTGTAGATTAAGTTATTAGTGTACGATGCAGCCCGTTTGTGGCGGCCCACCTCCTGAATTTGTCCCATTATGTTCTTTAAGGATTCTTTCTTGTCACCCCAGGACGGTAGCCGCGTCAAGGCTTCTTGTGCCAGGGTCGCGTCCCCCTCGGAGTTGTTGTCTCGTGTCCGTAGGTTTGGTATAAGGTCGGTCAGATTTAGACCAAAATCAGGATCGTAGATGTATTGGGTCTTAGACAGTGTGACGTTGTTCGAGACTAACGTCAGGTGGGAGGTACGTCCCATACATCACTCAGCTAAAAAAAAAACTAAAATAAAAAATAAATAAAATAGTTAAAAAAAAATAAAATAATAAAATAGTTTTATTTAAAATAAAACTATTTTCAAAAAAATACCTGTATTATAAAATAATGGTGAGGTAAATAAGTTGACAAATGGAGAAAAACGAATAGAAAATTATTAAAACTTAATTTTCTACTTCTGTTCATTATTTTCGTCGTCTACTGTTTTTTAAATTTATTAAGCGAAGGTTAATTATGAGCAAATTAAAAATAAATTTAAAAAACGAAAAATTTCTTGTATCTATGTAAATCTTTAGAAAAGAGATTTTTGACAGTATGTCTGACTCGATATGGTCATTATCTACTTCATCATCTCAAAACTAATAACATTATTATATATACTCAAATTTTCAATGCAGTTGAAAAAATGTATTGTTTAGAACGCATATATCTTTTGGAAAATATACGTTTAAGAGAAACATGCTACACACAACAACTATATGTAACAAAATTATAGTATCAACAAAATTCTTTTCTTGTAGATATAATATTGGACTTTTTTAAGTATTTCATTTCAACGTTGTTCCTTTGGATACATACGCGTTTTCTATAAACATCATCAGTAAAGTACGCTCTGCGTATATAATTTGCGGATCCCGCTGGAGGCGAGTGCAGTGCACGGAAAGAAGGACAGACAGATAAGAATAAGCAGCAAAGATGTCGTAAGAAACCCGGAGAGAAGAAAGTGAGCGAGGCACGAGAGGAAGAAGACTAAGAGGATCGAGGGACGAGATCCGAGGGAACGTCGCGCCGTCCTTTAGAATATTAGCCGATATCCCCGGCTATCGAGTCAAGTATTTACGGGGGATCCAGCGTCCAAGAGTCTCGCCGAGAGTGAGAAGGACACTTCTTTCTCCCTCTCTCTCTCTCTCTCTCTCTCTCTCTCTCTCTCTCTCTCTCTCTTTCTTCTTTTATCGCTAAAGAGCAACAAGCCCGACGACCGAGATATTGGGCCACCGATACTCTGCGCACGCGCGCATATAGTATAGTGTCTGTGACGAGGGCCGGCGACGACGACGTGCTGCTGCATGAGAACTGTGCTCACGTCACAAAGGATCAGCGCACGAGGAGATGAATAAAGAACAGCTGGACTACATATAGCAAGATAAGAATTGATAATGGTTGTATATAAGAGGTATCATATAGGATGTTCACATTGATACCGATATAGTGAAATTTAAGTGTTTAATTCTACTGATTTTTTAAATTTTTATTTTAATTGAAAAATACAGAGACTTTAGAAAACGCCTATTTTTATTATTAATATAGCTATTAGTGCGTCATCAAAAACATTACAAAAAAACGTTTTATCAGTTATAATGAAATCTGCAAAAAATATTAAGGCATACCATTGGTTTCAATATTCTTATTTGCAAAATTTAGATAAAAGAGAATGTTTTCAAGGTAGAAAACACTAATAAATTCGGTAGTTTCATGTAAATTTTGCACTTCAGCATAGTATAATTTTAGCGCGTCTTGTCGTATTATTCGAGCCATCTAACTATAAAGTGAATGCAATATTGCGTGACAAGGCAAGTAAACTTCCCTAACTAATATTCCCATATACACTTTCATAAAACGTAATCGGATGATACGCCCGTACAAAACAGCTGTACAAAATGAATTCTGCAGAATAAATAACGCATAAGAATGCCAACAAAACTGTGCAATTCACAGTACTGTGTTAGATAAACAGAGACTTTAATCGAAGAGGCTGAAACTGAAAGACGAAAGAAGGACGAAACGTACAGACGAAGTAGAGTAGAGAATAGGAAGCAGAAAATAGAGAACAAAAAAAGAAAAACGAACGCAATTCAGATCGAAAAAGAAACATTAGTTAGATAAGATTGCAAGAAAGCATTGGCTGAATCCCTGGTGAGTCCTAGCTTGTGTCCAACAGTCGAATCGGAGAAACGAAGACGCCGAAAGGTACGAACTGAGTAACCCGGACGTAAGGTAAAGTACTTGATTCCATATACGCTTTAATTTCAGGTAAGGAAATTATAAGAATGACTTATAAATCGTAGATATAATATTTAAAAGAAAAGTATAAGATTAAATTATTATTTATTAGTTAAATGAGATAATTTTAATCGAATTTTCGGGATAATAACAGTTAATTAAAAAATCAGAAAAATTTTTACTTTTGAAATTGAGCTGTAAAAATTAATACTATAACAGATTGTGATATGGTTTACAAAGAGCCATATCATAGTATATTTGAGTCCCAACTATGCCAATTCGATTAGATCATTATTATTCATACACTTAGAAAAGATACTTACATACTACCTCGTAAAACAACAACAGACTGCAAAATTAAAAACAAATAAACGCTCTTAAATTTTCTTGTATATCTATAGCGAAGTATAGCAATATTATGACTTTTTAAAATGATAATAGATTTAGGAGACTGTACGGCAATTCTGGCGAAAATTTTAGTAATTTTTACTAAACTACACTTTCTCAGTGTATAGCTTTAATAAAATTATTAAACTTGTGATTACCGTTAATTTTCATATAAATTTGTTTCTTTACAGGCACAGCAATATTTTATATTAGTATCATTAAATAATTAATATCATTAAAAATGTTGCAACTCTGAAAAGTAAGGCAAGAATAAGATTAAACCTTGCCAAGCAATTATTTCTTCAGCATCAGAATTAGTTTCTCGGCATATCGCACTTCTATTGCTCGTAAAACTACAGACAAAAAGTTCGAGATTGAGTTTGAGATACAAATATGTCCGGAAGCAAGATGGGCAGTGCGCGAGGGAGAGATAGAGAGAGGGAGAGAGAGAGAGAAACAGACGTCGTGGAAGAGAGGAGGAAAAACATTTCGGGAGGAGCGAGCGCGTGCGCGCGGCCTGTAAGCAAACTGTCGTGATGTACAGCCAGACAAACTTTTCTAATACCGCGTCGCCCATCCTGGATTAAGTCGGAGATTGAAACGTATATATGTATTTGCGAACGCAACTGGCGAGCGAGTCGCACTGCCACCGCCGTCGCAGCTACAGCGTGCACTCCTCTGGGGACGGAGGGCGACTTCTGGACTTTCTCGTTAGGCGCCTTATCGCCCGCGCGCGCGCGCCTCCTTTTGTTTTTTTTTGTGCTGTTGTGTGTTTGAGTACGCGAAATTTACCGATATTTTCCCGCCTCGTTCGGTCTTATTTTCACACTGACCACGAACTTTCGGTATTACACAAGCTTGTTCTCACTTCTTTGATACTTTAACGATGTACTATATGTTATTTTATTCGCGCATAAAAGAAATCTTTTCAGGCATAAAATACAATTTTAATTATTGAATGAACACTCTACCTGAGACGTAAGAGAAAATGAGCGAAATAAATTCTCCTCTGTCTGAAAATACGCAAGGAAAATTCTTATATAGATGTTTCCGAATGACTCACTAATTTTGCCAAAAGCCAAATTACGCGAAAATTCCCTCGAGCGAGTAACACTAAATCCGCTACATCATAAAGATGCTCACGGTAGTCGGGAGGCGGCGGCTATCTCGCTCGCGCACAATTGAAAGTTTAATTACACGCATTAAAGTGCCGAGACTTATTCGACTACTCCGCGCGCGGGCAACTCGGCAAGTCCAGGCGCGGGCGCGCACAAGAAGTAGCGAGGGGGATCCCGCCCGGCCCGAGCGAGAAACTTGCGGGTGCGCGCGAGCGGTATAGCGACTTGAAATTTCATTCGAGACGCCGGCGCAGCAGCAGCAGTAGCAGCAGGAGAAGCCTGACCTCTCTCCAAGGATATCCTGACGAGCATAACCGCAGGCTGTCTTCTCCAAGTGAGGAACGGCGACGTCGCATAGTTGTGCCGGCCGTTGTTGCAGGGCCGCGTGGGGGTCGCAAGAGAGAAGTTGCAGAGTCCTCCTAGCTGCTTCCCCTCATCCCCTTGGCCGAGTCAAGCCCCAAGCTGGTGCCCCGAGTTGGTGGGACGCTTGGGGGGCAGCGGGCTACAAGGGGCCAGTATTTATGCACATTGTTGACTGGCACGTGGATTTATGCACGTCCGTTATATTATGCGTCCTGTCGTCCCTCGTGTAAAGCCGGCATGCCTGGCACACCGTCTCGGCCAAGCACGCAACAAATGCTGCTGTTCTCCCCGCGTCTGCAGCTTACGTATATGTACCGACGTGTGCGTAGTATAGTGCAAGTTGTTGCGCGTACTTTTGCTTTCGCCTGGAAGAGGATATAGTAATACCTTTTGCAGCAGTGTATTTGAGGAACGAGAGAAGGCCGTACAAAGCAATTTTTCGGGTAATGGCATTGTTGGTTGAAAATAGATTATGAGGCAGCCAGGCTGACACAATAAGATTAGTTGACTATCACGATCATAATAATAAATAAGCATTAATAAAAATAGCCTAAGAATTTCAATAATCTTTTGGCATTAGAAATACGCAAAACTTGAAAATGTATGTGTAAAAGTGTGCAGAGATGTACGAAACACAATGATATACTTACTCCCCCAATCATAAATGATGACATAAATAAATCCATAATTGGTCTCTGATAAAAATGCAACACAATAGAGTAATTATTAGAGTGACACAGCGAAGAAGACGACAACATCTTTGAAGATCCATTAGATTACTTACTCAATCGCTTCTTGCAAGCTCTAGCGGGACTCGACTCAAAGTCCCGAGCGAAGTTTCCTGCTTGCGAGTCGGCTGCAGCGCTCGCGCGCGCTGCAAAGTTTCACTCGTTGACTAGGTCGCGCTTGCGGCTCGCCACGGCTCTTTCTGCTTTGACGTTAGTACAACCAGCAAGCAACTGGACGCGACGAGAGAGGGAGAGTCTAATCGCCCGGCACACGGCCGCCTGGGCAAACTCCGCGGGGCGAGAAATCTCGGCCATCGGCCGGACGTTTGGCGCTGACGCGCGTGTAGTTGGGGGGACGCGCGGAAGAAAAGCGTCGGGGTCAGTGAGAACGAGTTATACACGCGCAACGGATGACGGCGCACGCGAAGAGAGGCGAGGAGCAAGAAGATTTCCGCATCAGCTCTGTCAGTCGCATGCCACCGCCCGCGACGACTCACCGAATGGGCGGGAGGCTGCTGTGCGGCGCTTGCCACTGATATGCCGTCGGCTGATTTTGAATGCTCGGGACATAGCTTAAAGTGCAAAGCTCGTCTTTTTGCAGACGGCCGCTCGTCACTTCAAGAGCCGTAAATCGCTAATGAAGGCGCCATCTCAGTTATAACTTCCTCAAACTTAATTTATTTTTCCATTACATTAATTATACAGGCCCACAAAAAGAAAAAACTGGTTTGTTCCGGGAACTAAGTCACCGTATGTCTGTATATGTTAGCCCCCTAACCATTATTTCATGTTCAGAATTGGTCTACTAAATCTTCGAGATACCTTAAAAAACAAAGGAGAAACAAGTTTTTTTATTCATTCTTGTTTACGACTTTCAAGACCAACTTTGAATCATCCTTCTACAATTTGTTTCTTCTGAGATTGTCAATGTATAAATTTTGAAATAGAAATAAAGAGTTTGATTTTAAGAGCTATATGAAAGATTTCAAAAACTACGCATTTAAAAAAACGTAGAGGGATGATTTAAAGTTGGTCTTGAAAGACGTAAACAACGCTACATTTTTTTGTAGAAAAAGTGAATAAAAAATGGTTTTTACTTTGTTTTTTAAGATATTTTAAAACCTTAGACATTTCAAAATTCAGATGTGGTGTGCGCCCACGTAAAAATAATTTTCCAGATTTTATACAGATTGTATACAGGCGTTGTATACAGGAATGATTCTATACAAATTGTATAGAATTTGTATACAACCTCTATACAATTTGTATATAATGATTGGTAAAAAAAAAAAAAAAAAAAATTTTTTTTTTTACAAAAAAAGAAAAATTGTAAACAGATTGTATACAAATTTTATACAAGTTGTATAGAATCATCCCTGTATACAACGCCTGTATACAGTCTGTATAAAATTTGGAAAATTATTTTTACGTGCGGTACTAATTCTGACCTTGGAATTATGGTTAGTGGGTCAAAATACATTCAGATCCGGTGGTCTAGTTTCTGGAGTATACCACTTTTTCTTTTTCTGGGCCTGTTAAGTGTGAACAAATAAGCGATGAGTGGGACGCTAACCCACAAGAAGAGAAAAATCATGGACTTATTCCATGAGATTTTTATCATGCAATGACTCCATGCATTTCTTTTGCAATATGTCCTGGTCATGAATGGACTAATTGCATGGTAGAGCTCAATGGAGAAACGCCTTTTCGCATCTTGCAAATATTCCAAAAAGCGCTAGGTTTTATTTTAACGCCACCATGGAATAATTGCTTGAGCTTGAAACTAACGGGTTTTGCCGAAAGTTGCCCGGCTTATTATTCCGACACTTTCGATAGAATTATTCTTGTCTCCGTAGGAATGTATTTGGCAAGAGATGCACGCTTTGAATAATATAGATACTTCCTATACCGTTAACTAAATGCATAAGAAAACTAGTTTCACTTACACGCACACAAATATACATACACATACACATACGAGTTACTAGTCTTATCCAGGTGGTGGATAGAGGAAAGCTCATCAGATATGAAGGGCACCGGGGAAATAAAGTACCCGAGATGGACAAAAACTAGATAGGGAAAGGCACTCCAAATAATAAACCAACTATGGTAGATTTGCGAGAAAACACGTTGTGGTCAACCAATCTGGTGCAGGAGGTTCACTTGTCCCTTACTGCATCTCAAAAGACAAGCGAAGAAAGTACGAAGGCTAAAGAAGCAGTGCCGGACAAAGAGAAATTCTCCATTCAATAATTAAAGGGAAAACACGAGTCCTTGGTTGCGTTCATACGGGAAAAAAGAACATTCAAACGGAGCTTAAAAACATGCCACAAAGTACCGGCATGGCAGTTAAAGATTTTGTCAAGGCTCGGCGTATTAAAAAGCACGTACAGGGGAAATAAGCAAGTAGTGATAAATCATGCCAAACATCACCTCTCTTTCAAAAACAGAAGGCGCCGGTAGTACATATCGAACGTAACCATCCCTCGCCGCCATCAGAGCCAACAGAAAAGAAGGCAAAGATCCGGGTATCCTCACAGGTGTCAGCGCAAAAACCGGAAGCTCAGGTAGGACATTCTGACTGAACAACCGTCCTGAGAAGGGAAATACGCAAAAAAGCTGAGGGACCCAAGACTGATGCCAAGAAAAAAGCAGTGCAGGCAGACTGGGCTCAGACCTACTCGAATGCCTTCAAAATAAGGAAGTGCGGGGAAACTACAAAGCTCTGCAAGAAAGGGTCATGCGCATCAGGCGCACCAAAGCAGGAGAGGAATTCATCGGTCCATCGGTGAGTCGTTTGTTACATTGGAGAACTTCTTTGGCCAGGTAAGGGTCCGTGATATTAGTTTCATTTTGACCTGGTACTAGCCCGAGAAGGCACTCCGGTGGAGAGGCGCTACCTAGCATACAGATGGAATGCGCAGACCTCCTTCGCCAACAGGAGCATGGAAGTATCCTAGCGGAGTGTCATTTGGTAAAGCTAACCATGTTTTCACTGTGACTCATTATTTTGTTCACTCGCTGAAGCTCACTGATGGTAATTCTACCTAGGGCCATGTGATAATAGGTCTTAGGGAGAGCTGTAGTGTTCAATGCGTAGATGAGCTGCTGTGGGTCAAGTGGGGCTTTGGTACGGCGTTGAAGAAGGAGGCTCAGTTGACTGGCTAAAAGGCGCGAACGCCTGCCTTCTGCTGAGAATTCGATTCCCAGGTAGACCCGGGATTCCTCACGGCTAAGTGCTCATGCTCACACCGGTTGACTCTGGATGGTTAACGTGGCTCTAGCATCGGCCACTATCTTCCTTCTATTGGACTCTCCGAAGATGGCGACCGTGTGCGACGTTGTGTTATTTAGCATCTACATAGAGTCCTAGAGGTAACTCGCCGTGTGGTCAAATAGGTGTTGTAGACCGGTTGGTGAGTCGACGAGTAGGATTAGAATGTCAGCAAAGGCCGGCTCGGATGGTGATGTTGTTGAAGATGGTGCCACATTCTTGAGGGAGAAAACGAGGGAGGTGATCCAAGGTGATATTGAAGATTACCAGCGAAAGCGGATCGGCCTTCTTAGTGGCCCTGATTCTCATCCGCAAGCTGATAGCGGAGTGGTGATGTTTCGCTGATAATAGTCTCGGAGATACGAGATCATCTCGGGACGTAGACCGGCTGCTTCCGCGACTGCCAGGAGGGCGGTGTCATCCACACTGGCAAGGGCCTTGGCGATGTCGAGTGTGGCGATGTATAGCGAGTGAAAACTGATGTAGCGGTTCCGAAGAATAGCGTCGAGAAGGACGGTGTTATCCATGCAATCATCGATTCCATCCCGGAACGCTCATTGCTACTCGTCTAGCTGAATGGTCTATGCGCTAAGACTTTGTGTACAGAGGAAACGGAGATTGGTCAAAAGTATCCAGGCAGCTTGGCTCCGGGGTTCTTTGGGATAAAGACTCGTGATAAAGAAAGTTCTCGTGATTGCGAGATGGTCAGGTAGCTAAACACACCAAAGAATAAGTTTGCATATCCTTGTGACAACGCCCGGTGGTATGGCTCTGAGTTGGCGGACCGTGAGGCCGTCAGGGCCGACTCACACGGTCAGGAATACCCTAGCTGCTCTGATGTTCTCAGGTGTGATTAGCTGCCAGACATCCTGGATTGGAGACCACTGAACACATTGAGGCTTCGTGTTGGTTACTGGCGGCGTACAAATGTTGCTCCAATAGGCCACCATGATGTCTACGGAAGTTAGTGGCTTCCTCGATGTCTTGCAGGATGCTGGTAGCGGACTTTTCTTGTGGGGTAGTTTGCGGCAGCGGCCGCATCAGTCATCAGATGCTGAATTCGTCCGAGGCTTGTGTTGAAGTGTCGTAAGTCAGCTAAAGAACGCCGAAGGGGTGGTAACCCCTGAGGCCACTGAGATTCCAACTAGTACCCAGGCACTGGCGAGCGCCCCTGAAGGGAAGAAATCGCGGTTTGCCCCGGGCAAGAGCGATCCCGAAGCTTGATCGCCTTTTTTCTCCTTTTTTCCAATTATGAGAAACTTCTGAAAAATCGGAAATTTCACAGGAAAAATTCAGGGACTGAACTCGCACTTCTAGAAGCCTCTAAAATCAGGGAAAATTCAGAAAAAAAACTTCCGTCATATGGGTCAGGGATCCGTACTCACGACCCTGAGGCCGAAACTTCCGCACCTTACTTATAAGCCGAAACTGCTCTAATAAAAAACATGACCTTTTACTATAGTAAAATAGAACTGTTCCAAACATGACGTGAAGACTAACATATTCATTTACCCTTTTTCTACGGAAGGAAAGATGAATCGTATTTTTCAAAATGAGTGCAATAACCTCGAACATGATCAAATTAGTTAGTTGCGTAGTCTGCCTTCTTCGATCTAATATCGAAAACTTCCATATATAATGTAATGTTTATTGAAGGACTAAATAAAGACGATCGGTCCAAAATATAGGTATACAATGTGTACATTTGGAAACGTAAAATGTAAACACAATATATCTATGTAAATCTTGAAGTTTTTTGACAGTATAATTCTTATTTTTACTGTTGTTTTATTAGACAAAATTTGAAACATGAAAGAGAACTGTAAGAATCGTAACAAAAGTCAAAAACTTTTGTTTTCTAATCAATGTTATTACTTTTTGATGATACACAAATATTTCTTTACTAAAATTTTGAAAGATATCTAAGACAGTGCTATCATTCATTTCTTCTGAATGTAACATTTTGTCTGGATATCTTCGAGGTATAAAAAACCTCGAATATTGATATTTTACAAAATTATTACAAATCAAAATTCACCTACACAAGGCCATCATTTGAGATTTATTCGATTTTGCCCCTCTAAATTGATGTCGACTCTTCAAAATCATTACGGTCGCATCTGCAAAAGGGAGACTTACTGCAGGGCGGGCATGGCTCCAAAGCGCGCGAGATAGAACGCGCGTCCTATCGTCCGGAAACATTGTATCCTCCATATTTTATGTAGAAACGGGCGCAGGTCCGAGATACCGAGGGAGCTAATCGCCTTTAAGGTGGCCTCCTCCGCCCTCCTCGCAAGATGCCCACCGGCCGTGGCTGTATCGCTCGCCCAAGCTAATTGCTCCCTCGACTCCCTCTCTCTCTCTTCCTCTCTCCAAGTGCAAGACCAGCATCTTCGACTAGGCGCTTGACTAGCCGGCGCGATCGGACGTACGTTCTCCCGTAGCACACACATATACACACACACGCACATACGCGAGGAGACACTCGCGAAGTACAAGTGCGGCATACGGTAAGGGGGTTTTAGTGTCTCGGGGAGTAATAACGTCTCGGGACGTAGATTATGTACGCCGCGGCCGGCGCGTGTGTCCGGTCGGCTAGTGCCCAGTTGGGTCCTCCACCGATGATGCAAGGTCCCCCGGTGCTCTGCCGTTGCTTTTCTCTCTCTCTCGCTTCCTCTCTCTCTCTCCCTCTCTCACTCCACGTCTCTCCATGTAGCGACGTCGCCGAGCGCGTTAGGAACATATATTAGCATTCTAACCGACCATTATTATATAGCCGCTCGGCCTGCCGGACCGGGAGCGTGTTGCTGCCGCCGCCGCCGCTGCGTACTTGGACCAAGTTTACCAACAATTCACAGGAGCCGCGAGAGCGCGCGCGCTCTATAATGGCCCCATGGCTGCTTAATTTATCGCGGCTAATAATTAATAGCTTTGTAATTTTCATACGCTCTCGTTGTGCGCGCCAGCACCGCGTCCGCTCTTTCGCTGCGCGCGTGCGCACCTCTAGTACGCGCGTGGACCGCCGGATTTATGGATGTACATTTGGCCTTTTATATCGATTGCACGGCCGCGCCCGCGAGTTGGATAGCTGGAGATGCTGCACTGGTGGGAAGGGAGAAATAATATATTTTTCAAATATTTTTTAAGTTTCCTCGTGTGTGCTTTTTCATTTGTTTCCATGGCGCTATATAATAAGTTGCTTGGCAATGAATTTGAAATAAAGCGATAGTGTTTCATTTGAAAAGTATATGGATTATAAATTATTGAAATTACATAGTTTAAAATATTACTGCAAGGAAAGATTATTTTTAAAATTATTTAATTTTTCAGACAGTAATTTTATGATCGCGTGTTGTTTTACTTCTGTATTTTAAGAATCAGGCAACGATTGAATCCCTTGTAGAATTGGAGAATTCGAGATAATATGTTTTGTCGCTGAACAATCTCGAAAACTCGAATAATCGAACCGATCTCGAATCTTGAAAGATATAAAAAAAGTCGAAGGGTGCCCGCGTAGCACCCTGATTAAGTCTAGTGAGAATAAAATATGAAGTATGATCAACTAACATAAATATTTATGATAGTGTCACGCGGGCAGAGCCTCCGTCGCGGAAGCGAGAGGTGCTGGGTTCGATCGTGTCGTTTTTTTTATCTAGCCTCCTCAATTTATCAATTATTTGCGAGTTTCCACGTAACAATAGTCAATGATATACTGATTTAAATAATACCAGAAATCTGTACTCGAAATTGAATTCTCCAGATTGACAAAACAAGAATTCTAAGATATATAAAGCTGCGTGTTATCGGGCCTTTTATAATTTATTTTAATTACAATAAATGTAAGCAGTAGTGACTCTCTCATAAGTGCTAAAGTATACATCATATAAACACCTAACATAAGTTTAATCACTGACTGGATCAAGCTGGCATTAATGAAAACTGATTAAGAGATCCGCTCTGTGTCGCTATCTTAACTTAGAAATAGTTTGGAAGTGAGAATAGAAAAAGATGTAGGTTTCTTGCTAGGCCAATATAGATTGTAGGTGGATTAACCAAAGTACAGGCACATATATTCGATTGAACAATATTATTTACTGTACAATGCTTACTATCTAAATAACTAGTTCTGAATTACATCGAACGTTTGAAATGTTTAGTTCTTGGTTTTAGTAAATTCGATTTTATTCTATTATATTAATATATTTCAGCGTTGAAACGATACAACATGCGATTTTATGTACAATCCCAACTTGAGTAACCTATATTTATGGAAGGGAGTAATGGAAGACAATTAATCACAGAAAATTCTTTTGTTATGAATCTCAGTTGAAAATCAATTTCAAGTTTTGAGATGTATTTGTAACCTTTCACAAAAAGAGCTATTTTCCAAAATCGATAAATAACTGCGTAAACATCGATATCGGTCTGAAATGTAATAATTAATAATAAATTAACATTTCGTAAATTCCTTGAATGGATTTCGGGAAAACCATTCACACGTATCGACATCGGCCATCCTCAAAAATCTCCAAACCGAATGTAAATGGAAAAATTTCACCGGTCACTAAACCAGTCTCTATACCCGAGTACATAAACATCTTCATAAAGATTACGAAAGCCCGGAGATGTCGGGAGCTAAAAAAGTTCAGCCAATTTTGTTCTCGCGCAGCAAGACGCAGTGCGGAAGGACGCGATTATTTTACTGAGCTAAAAAGAATGTATTATTAAATATTCCGGGGGCTGTACAGCAGCGTAGCAGCAGCCGTCCGGTAAGTAGCTCCTTCTTTATGACGGTTAAATATAAAATAAGTAGACGCGCCGCTGCAAGGCGCTACTCGCGCGCCCCGATACCAAGGGCTGACTTGTGGCTCCATTAGCACCCATGCCCCCTACCCCTCCCCCTCATCTCGTTCTCGTAACGTATAGCATAATAAGAGTTTATGTGTCAGGTTGATGCGGCGGCGAGAGAAGCCTCAGCGAGCAGACGAACTCCGCGCGCGCGCCGCATAGAAACTGTTATATTTTCATTAGGGAGCGCCGAGTCGTCGCTTTCGCGAGGATATAACGGCGCAGGACGAGCCCTTCGATGAATGCCAAGCGCGGGAGAAAGTCGCTAGAAACGAGGGATACGCATGTGTGGGGACAGTAACGAATTATTGATCAATGAATTTTCGAACTCAATGGCTGGGGGGGTATTACTACTTAATTCCTCCCCTGGACTTGTATTTTATTTTGATTACGCGCACGGAGTTTATTATGTGTCTTTTGATACGCGTCACGTAGTGGTGATGATAAGGACATCGGGCATAACTGTCGACGCTTAAATTTTATGACGGGATTCGAGCTTACTGTAACTATTATTAATGGACTATGGAGTTATTTACAATTTTTCCTTACTAATACAAACATTTTTTATGTACTAAATTTTAATACGTGAAAATTCACGTATTACATGTCAATATTCACTTATTTGGAAAGTATAAGAAGTCGTCCACTACGAATATTCACACGTGAATATTCTCTTATTCCATAAGTAAGACTAGCTCACTTTTTCAATAAGTACAGAATTTCACTTATTCAATGAGTATAAACTATTTGACTTATTTAATAAGTTAATATTATTTTACCTGTAAAGTAAAATTGCACTTACTCAATAAATCAAAATTGAGGATTCTGCAAGTGAATACCATTATTATACAGTCACTATAAGTACGTAATCAAATTTCTGGAATGACATTATATTTTTTTGAAAAATAATTTTTCGAGTTAGAGTTATTATGGGTACAATATTTGAATTATTTAAATACTTATATCAATCAATTATACCTCAGTTTTCATTTTCGCCGAATCCGTTTAAATTAAATTTTGATAAATTAATAACACAAGCCCATATAAAAGCATGTCTGTCCTTGGCATAAGAAACATGTTTTCATGCGTATTTTGAGATGCTGAATCCAAATCTCAAAATTAAATTGGGGTTCCCTAGGCTGATTTTCATTAAATACCGTTTTATCATTTTATTATCAGGAAATACTGTAAATCAGGGAAAGGCTGACCCTAACAACATTATCTGAACGTTTTTCCCTGTTTTCTAGGATTTCCTCAGAGTAAAACGGTATTTCAAGAAAATCGGCATTGGAAATTTTATATCTTGACTTCAAGATGCACAATACGTAAGAAAACATGTTTCTTATGCCAAGTTTTTGTGGGTCTGTGGAATCATATAGGTATGTCGCGATACAGAACGTAGGTGTATTATATACAATACAGATATATTTTTCAACAAAACAAAATTTATTTTAAATAATAAGTCAAACTCCGTAAGAATATCCGACTAATATCTTTTTTTAATAATTACATCGTGGGCTCAGTTTATTTATTTATTTAATTATTTAGACGGGAAAATTTCCCTTTACACAGTATGTAAATATTAAAAACGTAGATGGTGGTAAAATAACAACAAGTAATGTAACGACTTTTATATAAATTAGTACTTTGATTAGTATGTTGATAGCATTAAGGCATGCAGGGACAACATACCTCAACGAGCATTTCTATAGAATTGCGTAGAATCTTATGTATGTGTACAAGAAAGGCCGGCCTGTGCTAAGTTTATTTTGGTTGTATACACTATTGAAATAAGTAAAAACTTTACTTATGTATGAGTGAGAATCTTGTTAGTTTACTGAGTTCTATGACATTAATAGAATCATTTCCAGAAAGACAAATAAAAGAGATTTATGCCTCTTTTAAACAAATTTCACCAATCAAAGTAGCGAATAGTTCAAAACTACCACCAGGACTATCTGAAAACATAAAAGTTTTACCTTGGATTTCTCATGTACCTCTTCTAGGTATGTGTATTTATTTATTCATAAAATTTCTTTGAAATACTATTTATTTACTGCATAATATTTTTTCAGCCCATCCGAACATAAAACTATTTATCAATCATGCTGGACTTGGTGGACTGCAAGAAGCTTTGTATTATGGAGTTCCTATGATTGGAACACCGTTATTTCGGGATCAGTTTCGCAATGTTGAATCTTTTGTTGCAAAGGGAATGCTGATTTGTATAGACTATGAAAATCTTTCTAAAGAAACTTTGGATTCAGCTTTGGACGCTGCGCCTCATAATCTTTCCTATAAGTAAGAATTATTTAATATTGATTTAATTTGAAATATCCTACTGACTTACAATTAAGCTATTTATTAATTCTCATATTTTTTTAGAGAAAAAGCTGTATATTATTCAAAACTATTTCGGGATTTACCAATGAGCCCAATGGATACCGCAAACTTTTGGATAGAATATGTTATCCGCGGAGATGTTTTAAAATCTCCAGCTCTTTCACTACCTGCATGGAAATAAGCTTTACTCGATATGTATGGTTTCATTATACTTGAGATAATCTTCAGTTTCATCGCTATTATTCTAGTTATCATTCAAATCTTTGAAAAAACGGTAATGCCTAATATGACTTAAAAAGAAGAAAACTCGTATGGATTAAGGAATTGTATAAAAGTAATAATCGGTGTGTTTAACGATAATTTCTAACTCGCCCGGTGACATCAAGGGCTCATTCTGTATCCCATAAAATGTCAGATGAAAAGTTTGAGAAATGAGTTTTGTGTAAAATAAATTCAAATAATAATTATTTATAATAATAACATGTCATTTTTTATATTCTTTATTCCTTAAACAAAACCTTAAACAAAAAAT
>JAPYZP010001508.1:0-16631 GCA_030522985.1 Torymus sinensis | reverse complement strand
GCTAGGCAAAAAATAACGTAATGCTAAAGCGTGGCGTTATGAAAAATAGTGGTATGCTCCAGCATATACACAGCGCCCTCAACGTATTTAACCTCTAGAAGCTTGAAATAAACGTCTTCACTTGCATTTTCCAAGCACTTGTGATAAAAAAAAATTTTGTGTGAAACACGTGCAACATAGTTGCCAGTAGCTCATGGGGCGACATGTCAATGCGCCTCATTCGCTATTGGCAACTATACCACACTATTTACACAGTGTATTATTAAAGTGTGTGTGTGTGTGTGTGTGTGTGTGTGTGTGTGTGTGTGTGTGTGTGTGTGTGTGTATATATATATATATAATAACTCGCAACATTTACTTTTGACAGATGTGACGATCAAGGTACTGACGAAGAACGACACTGCCGTGGTATTAAACTGCCCAGAACCCAGCTCCACTGGAAGAGTCGAGTGGTACAAAGACAAGAAGGAGATTCCAGTGACTAGTGACAATCCGAAACAAGATCAGAAAGAAGGCACCCTTACAGTCATGCACGATGGGGCGAAAGATGTATATGGCAATTACAGTTGCAAGGTTGGAAACTCCTCTGCTGATTATCGAGTCGTCAGTGAGTAATCCTTTCGTAATAGTAAATTGTGTATCAAGGGATTAAAATGGGCCAGTTTAGACCGAGTGTTTTGCGAGCCTTAGACGAGTACTGCAACCACACAAGGTCGAAAAGCCCACTTAGCTCTCGGTGCACACAATATTTTTTCTAACACAAGTTTGAATTTTCGTGTTTTTATATCTTTCATGCGAAACTGTATTAATAGATTCCCGATATAGCAACTAAAAATCTATTGCAATGTTCGCATACTAGGGAACTTTTACGCCCACTCCGCGACTTTTGTGCCCACTGGTCTAAAAACAATTACTTTAGGTCCCTTTTTTGGATGTAAAAAACGCGAAAATCGAGTTCTGTTATTAAATTAGTACATTACGATACATGTACCTTAAGTAGCCCATTATTGCACTGCGTGAAGTTAGGGTCCGAGCGCAGCGAGGGTCCTATCACGCCGTGTAATGGGCTACTTAAGACACTAGTATCGTACTAGTACATTATACACCAATGACGCAAAATGTATCATTCTTGGCGAGTTTGAGCTTTGGGCCGAGTGTAGCGAGGCAATTTTGCGTTCGTGGTAGCATATACTATTTTTTTGTCTGAAGGCCGCAAAATGACTTTTTGCGGACGAAAATAGCAGATTTTTCACGCGGGTGGGTTTACTATCAGAGGGACAAGAATAGTATATGCTACCACGAACGCGAAATTGCGTCCTTGGTGCATGATATACTATTTTCCTTGCTACAAAGAATCTTTTTGAAATTTTTCTCTTATAATGTCAAATTTATGTATTTCATGCGTTTTTGGCCTGTTTAGGTGGATATAGATAAGTTTTAAAGTTTTAAAGGCACACATATTTGAAATAAACTATTCATATAAAAGCTAAGAATGGAATGATTGGCAACTGGGTTCTGCACGACTCTAAATGTACGATCCTCTATTCAACTTTCATGTATATAAACAGGCCCTTTCATGCACTTGTTCAAAAAAAAATACGGTGTATAACACGGGAAGAAGAGCTATTTCCGACTCGGATGAGGTGTCTTCAGCACAAGTTGAAGTTAAGGGCACCGAAGGCTCGCTTGAAATAGCTGATTTTCTCTCCTTGTTGCATAATGTACTATTTTCGTCATCCCTCTTATTATGTTAAGTATAATTTAAATTGTTGATATAATCCTTGTCACAGAAAAGCCTGAAGTTATACTGCCGGATTCTACTAACGTTGTCGAAGGCGAGAAGCTGCACCTGACCTGCGCGGTTAAGATTGGTGATCCTGGTCTGAAAATTCTCTGGAACTTTAAAGGAAAGAATTACACCAACTCGGAGGATCGCGTAAAGCTGACAAGGGACATGGAAAAAAATCTCAACAATGCCGTTTTCAACCTCGAGCAAATTCAGATGGATGACAGGGGAGATGTCACCTGTATTGGTTTCTACAACATATCTGACACGAATGAGATGCACTATGATGTCGCTAAAACTTTCCTCAGGGTCAAAGACAAGCTTGCTGCTCTTTGGCCATTCCTTGGAATCTGCGCTGAGGTCCTTGTACTTTGTATCATCATTCTTGTCTATGAGAAGAAGCGCAACAAGTCTGAGCTTGAAGAGTCCGACACTGATCAAAGTCCTGATACGTACGTTTTTATATTTATGCAGATTTTTTATTTTTTTAACAATGAAACACGTTGCTAATTTGACCTTTCCAATGTCACCTTCTCTAAGTACTGTTTTTAAATTGTTATAGAATCTCCATTTGTCTTTTCCACTTTTCAACAGTGCTTTATCTACTATACACTTCTCTGCTTCTGCTTTTTGCACACCAGTTTATCCCCCCCCCCGTACAAGAATCCTTTATTGATCTACCTGAAATAATTTCACTGTCATTTATTATTCTTTTACCTATATTGATAATTTATCCCCTTTATTCTTAACGAATAAATCATAGTATTTATACTGGCTCTACAATTAACTTTTAACATTCTCTTTTCTATTTTCTAATCATTGATTTGTAAAAAAATATATATAGAAACAAGATAATTTTGTGAATAAGAACAAAAAGTTTAAACATATAATTCTCAAAAGTAAAAGAGTGAAAAGTCGACCAGTCATACAAGTTCTTGTAGAAGTTATAGCTACAGCTAGAATTTTATATGGACGCATTACAAAAAGTATGCATTCACTGCAAAAATAGTAGATATCACTATTTTACTCTTTGAGTGTATAGAAAAACTTTCATTTGGCTTTCTCTCTCTTATACTTGTATGAATTCTCACAATTTTGCTTTGATGACTAATATTTCGTTGTTATTAATAATTATAATTAACACATTTATTTATTTCAAATAAATAGCAAACCTACTCCGAACAAGGACTCTGACGTTAGGCAAAGAAAGTAAAATGACGATGGAGTTGGCTGCGGCGCAAGGATGAGGGCGGAACTGTGAAGTAAAGGAATGTCGCTCAAGAGAAGCACATGCAGAGGGAAGACCTGCTCTGTGAGCTCTTTTCCAGGTCATCATTAACGCCAATTTGGACATTTGCTCGTGTGTACAAGAGGGAGCGTTCCACTGATTTTCGCTCAGTACTCGCGTTCGCATCTCAAAGGCAAGTCGTATACTGCACACACAGAAACAGATTTCTTCCGAATCCGCTCAGGCTTGCCGAGCCAAGCTGGGGCTAAATACGGAACCGCTCTCCTAGTTGCGAACGAAAAATTAAAAAAAACATAAAACAATGAAAAATAATTACCTAAAAAAAATTATTAGACGTCGCGGATAGGCACCCGATTAAATGGCGTAATAAAGTTTTGTGGAAAGTTTGAACTCTTCCGCGGGTAAAATTTTCAGATCGTGTGTTGACATTCATAAAATACTAAGAAGATTTAAGAGTAAGACGAGACGAACCAATGCATTAAGGAATAAAAAAACTAATGATGAGGATAAAAGAAGAAACTGGCGCGAGAATAGAGTTTGCTAATGGCTCATTTAGAAAAAAATTTACATCATAAGAAAATAAATTTAATAATCTATTCACACTTAATGAATTTCTTCTTTTATTCTGCATTCTCACGATTTTATTACAATAAACACGGCAATTCAAGTAATTTGAGGCTCATCTTATTCTTTATAAGATGTATATTCAAAATGAAATATATATATATATATATTATTCTCCGAGCTTGTTCGCTGTAAGTCGTGCGCCTTGTCCGTTTATGTAATATTGTATGGAGAATTAGCGATTCAAATTAAACGCATCGCTATTATCTTTAACACAATATTGTCATTTATTACCATTACTATTATAATTATAAATATATATTATTAATTATACAGCCTACCGTTATCATGATTTTTGAGTATTACGTCTAAGATTATAATTGTTATATTATTACTATTGTACTCTCTCGTTAAGGCTATTTGTTAAGACCGACACCATGCTAGTGTTACGTAGCGCACGGATTTTCTTCGTGCACGGCCATGTGACTATATAAACGGGGGTGGTTCTTCGTTTCGTCGGGAGATCATGATATATCAGGCGAATGACCACTTCCGTCACTAAAAACATCTTTTAAATGAAAATAGTTCAGAGAACTCCTTACAAATGCGTGTATGATGAGCCCATCTATCAAATTTGTAATCTTCCCCAAGGATCAAGTGTAACTGACTTAATCCAACGACTTAGATTATTATCCATGTATACCATAGTAAACAAAGAAAATTTTCTTCGATAAAACAAGAAAACTGGTTTAAACAAAAGAAATAAATATATGGAAACACGACATTGTATTGTACCGGATCGCCGTGTATTTATTTTTGACGATCTCCTGATGATACATAAGAATGTTTAAGTACCCTTACATGCCTTTAAAGGTCATTGAAATGAGAATAAACGATATTGACACGTTAATTAAACACGCTTTTGTTGATTTCACTTCCTATACTTGTTAATTTTCCTTGTAGATCTTCCACAAACAAGTATAACGCATTAAATACCTCTTCTATTTATTAAAAAAAAATGAGGTACATTTTTCATTTCTTTTCAAAATGATGAAAATTAAATATAATTTCAAATCTAGTTTTAGACTTTCTATGTTAAAGAGTAATTTATTTGACATGAGTACAGTTGAATTGAATTAAAGATAATTTTAGGGGATAAAGGTTAATAATAAGAAACAGATTCAGATGGGTTAAAAAATGTACAAACATTTTATTTATCATCCACTTACATATCCACTTCTTATTTTTGTTATTCGAAGGGAATAGTAATTTGAACCATCAATCAGTTGAATTTATAAAATGTTAAGATTGATTATTCAAATTTTCATAATTTTTCAATTAGTTGTAGTAGCTTATAAACAACGTTTTTCTTAGGCTAGATTTAACATGCTACATTACAATTAACATAGGTCGAGCAAATGTACACGCGTGCTCCATAAATTAATACTTGTCACATGCTGCGAGACCGCTAATTTTAAATAAAAATTTTTTTTTTCTTC
This sequence comes from Torymus sinensis, assembly GCA_030522985.1. Classification (NCBI taxonomy): domain Eukaryota; kingdom Metazoa; phylum Arthropoda; class Insecta; order Hymenoptera; family Torymidae; genus Torymus; species Torymus sinensis. The sequence continues at coordinate 11,533 of JAPYZP010001508.1, read as the reverse complement.
ATGGTGTTAGCATTAATTGCTATTTTTTAAAATAATCCGTTAGCTAGTGACAAACATAATCGAGCATTGCATATTTACAAGTTTAAAGTTCAAGTTGCAAATAAACTTTTCGCAATTCCTGATTTTTAAAGATAATAACATATGAAAATTTGCCAAGTCTGAGAAGACATTGAACATGAGCTTTTTAAAGTTTTATTTTTACATTGAATTGGAAAAAGTTTTCAGACAAATGTTTCTCGACGTTTATATTTAACGCCAATACGAACCGAAGACACATGTTCAACAACACACACACACATACACAAACATATGCATACACATGCACGCATACGCACACACGCACACGCACTCTCTCACACACACACACACACACACACACTCTCTCTCTCTCTCACACACACACACGCACACACACACACAATGTTACTGTCGTGCTTGAAAATGCAAGATTGAAAAACGTGTGACTTCAATGAGAATAATGGAAAGGTACTTTTCGGTCAACATTATACAAAACAGCGCACACGTCTTCCAATCGCCTTTAAATATGTTGTCTCAAACGAACATTTGAGGTGAGTAATAATAGAAATAGAAATCAATATGAATTTGACTCCTGCACACGGTCGCACAATTATCTTCCGTTATTCATCTTCGAGAGCACATGCATTTGGTATCAATGCGTACCTATTGTCAGTTCTCTATTTGGGTTTCTGGTTGCCGTAATCAACGTAGACGCGCACAACCTCGCCGCTATACTTGCGCTGACTGGGCATAAAGTAAAAATCTGGCTGGGGCTGAAGCGTGTTTGTGTGCTGGCCAGCCGGACCCTTGCTATTGTATCTTGGCATATTTCGCCGGTCCTGCGTGTAATAACCCTGCGTGGGCCCGGGACCCGGAGACGCGGCCGAGTACTGCCGGGGGCCAGGCGCTCGCGGCAAACTATAGGTTGCTCTCGGTCCCGGAACCATCGCGCTCACGCTGTTGCGCTGATTGTGCTGGTGCATCTGCTGATGGGAGGGCTGTTGCTGCATCTGCTGCGAGACGTGCTGGTTGTGGTTGTCCACCGAGTGCCCGTTGCTCGTCATCATTTCTCGGGGCCTCGATAGACTCGAAACAGGAGGCGGTGGGCTGTGGAATGCCTTCTTTTCCTCAGTCTCAAACGCTTCGAAGGCAAAATTCGTGTTGGCGCTTGATGAGTAGTCCCTCCAGGCGTTCTTTGCAATCAGCCGCTCCTGAAAGCGTAGTCTCATTAGTCCCTGCTACTATCTTAGTTTTCAACATCTCCATTACATGGGTAGTGCATTGCAATATTCTACTCTATACTTTTCTTTATTCCCTACTAACTCACTATTTCAATTGCAGAAAGTCCCTTATCACGAGCTCATTAATATTCTTATTATTAATATTACTGTTATTGTTGTTGTTATTATTATTATTAATTTGTTATTGATTCAGAAATCAAGACGGGTAACGCGCACAACCGGAGAAACGACCAAGCCACGAAAGAAGAGTAAAGTTTAAAGTATAGAAAGTGGTTTTCTGTTGAGAAAAATCAAAGTAAAAGTTAGAGTAAAGGAGAGAAGAGTGCGATAGTGAATGCGAGAAAGAGAAGCCGAGAGGCAAAAGCGATACCTGGAGACGAGAAAGCGGATAAGATTCATGCGCTTGCGCGATTTATGGCCTCGACTTGACTGATTGATCGTGTGCTTGGACATCGGCTCTACCAATTTGGGGAGGGCCGATGCATGTTGGGCGGTACATGCAACTGCTGCTGATGATGGTAATGCCGCAGATCTTGATGGTGGTGATGATCGTTTTGCTGACGGTGATAGCGCGTACCGCCGGCGCTCGCGTGATGATTCGAGCGGTGGATTGGATTGGCGCCGGCCGCCGGCATCGCTGACGGGGAAGTGACCAGAGGCAGCGAGTACACCCTCTGTGTGTGCGAGCGAGCGTGCGTGCCAGTCGCAAGGGAGTGCACGAGAAACATGCAACACAAGCAAAGCACAACGTTCTTTTTGCCATCTTTCTTTTCCTCTTTACTTCGCACTCCTCTTTCTCTCGATAGCCTTTTTCCTAGCTTTTCCAAGTCTAACTTGTGATTAACTTTATTGAAATAGCTACTCTGTCTGTCTCTGATCGTCTTTGTCTTTTTACAGCCGTATAAATAGTAGGGAACATGTAGCTAACTAACACTCGAGGATATAAGTAGGAAACAAGAAATGAAAGAAGAAAGAAAAATTGAAGAATACAGAAGTTAGACTACATATCCTCCTCTGACGCATGCAAGATTTTCATTTCAATTTTATCTTATTGTGTGGAAAGCGCAACACACAGAATGTATAAGTTATACTGAAAAGTTATCGTACCTTAGTCGTTCGTTTTTTCGAAGCCTTGTAAAGGGTGCAACTAGCTTGTAGCAAAGCGAGCGCGAGCAGCGCAGCTAGACACGCTATGACGATGTAGAGTTTCGTCGGACCTAACAATAGACCCGCCATCAACGAGTTCTCGCTTCCTTGTTTTTCAAGATCGTTATCATCGAAATCGGTCTCTGCGTAAAAAAGGTTTACATTTATCATATTTTAATCACTAGTCCACTTTTCCTTTTAATAAATTTACTAATATATTCTTAATAATTAAGGTATTTCATTATATAATATACAATATTTAATGAGCCTAAGAGAGAATTCAATAAAAAGTAACGTACGCTGTGATCGGAGTACGAGGTAATGAGGGTCGACAGTAAGAGCTCCGACTTTTCCGTTTCCGATGACTTCGAGAAGAGCAGCTTCAGCCATAGCCGCAGTATCCGCTGGCTTCAGAGAACGTCCTTTGATGTCGTTTTTGTCCATCGCCAAACTCATTTTTGCAACAACTCCATCATTGCCATTCCTGCATTAATTTTCATTGTATTAAGAAATTAAAATCTATAATATACAGTTAATTTATAAATGTAGATGAAGTTTGCACAAATATATACTTTCGAAGGTCGCTCAGTCTGATCTGCTGGAATCCTGGAAGTTTTTCCAATGTCGGGGCAAAACTTCCGGAAATTGTGTTGGAAAGGTCTTCAAAATCTGGAGATCCCGGTAGCGGAGCCTTAAATCCATCACCTAGATTAACTAGTCTGACTTCAACGTCGTAAAGTAGTCGAGGTGGTGCTGGGGTAGTTTGTCCATCTTCGTCTTCTGCAGATGTTGAAATAAAATGAAACTTGATTCAGTATATGATTCACTCAATAGATAATTAATTTAATTAATATCTAAGTGGAATTCACAAAATTGCAATAAGATATATGTGAAATTTCTCTTCATGAAATGTGCGGCAAATCAAAAGTTAATTGATAGTATTTGAATTCAAATTATATTAAAAATCTTATTTTATTGTATAAATATTTTGAAGTAATGAAATACTATAAGACTTGCCTTCTATTCCACATGACTTTATACACACTTTTTGCGCAGAAACAACTGGTACCGTTTCGTGCTTGCGTATCTTTTTATTTACAGGATTGAAAGTGCCTCCTTTAACTGGGAACATCAGGTAAAGACACTGATCATCAGTAAAAGCTAAATCGCGATTGTCTTTTGTAGCCCTTTTTCTACTAAATTTCAATGTAGTTTCTCCATTTTCAATACGGCCACTAAAGTTGAAAATATCCTGTGAAGGATCGAGAACTGGAGAATTGTAACCGTTTATCCAAGTGTCCATCAAAAAGGCCCTTCCACTGGTTTTGTCAACCCAGCCAAGAATCGCATCAGTTTGTGACTGCAATAGAACATTTTCCTTTGTTAAGTATTTATTGATTATATTACTTACATTTCGTTAAATACACTAACCATTTTCTCGTCTTTCGAGAATCCGATTCCTGTCCATGTGTCAACATTTTTTGTTACAATGGTAAAGGAAATCTCCTCCTAAACATAGGAATATCACAATTGCTTGTAATAAAAGATTTAATGAACTAAAAGACATTCCCTTGATAAAAGAGTTTTAAACGAACCTTTCTCGATTTGTACAACCATTTAATACTATATTCACAAGTAGAATTTTCTGGTAGGCAATGTCTGGGATAATGCCATTCTCCACCGCATCCACCGCCTTCCAATGACACTCCACCCCCGAAATCTTCTCTTCCCTTTTCCTCTACAAGATTTAACGACTTATAAAATAACTATTCTTTTCAAAAATTCAACATTGAGAAATTAGTACGCTTAACATTTTTGTAAAACGTAATAAATAATAAATCTTTGTGGTCTAGCATAGAAATTACAAAAGTTCCTTATTCATCGTCTGTTTTGAGAATATATCGTCGGCTGAGAGGAAAAAGACGCCAACTCGTTATTTCGGTAAGAAAAATGCATAACGAGTTGGCACTTTTCTTACCGAAATAACGAGTTGGTACTATTCTTACCGAAATAATGAGTTGGCACTTTTCTTGCCGAAATAACGAGTTGGCGTCTTTTTCCTCTCAGCCGACGATATACTCATTTTTACCATTTTTAGAGCATATTCAGAATGTTTAATGTAGGCTTGAACACTCACCGAAGAAGTTGATAGTGGTAACGCCCCGTTGAGATTTGTGTCCGTGATATTTAAGTTCGTCGGTTTTGTAAAAATCCTTGACAGTGACTTTACTATGCTCAACACCACTAGTCGGAACATGGATGTAGTTACCTGGCTCTTGGCCTTTAGCCCAAATGACCTGTTCGTTACAAAGAAACAAAACAGAATTAGTTATTTTTGTTGGTATAGGCCATTCCTAGCAGAAAAAAATAAATATATGAAAGAGATAAATTATACCTGCATAGCACCGTCGATAATTTCGTGATCACTAAAGTGTTCATCATCAGCCAGTTTGCGTCTAAACAAGATAGTTGTAAGACCATCTTTTTCAAAACCCATGGCAGCAGTAAGACTGTCTTTTCCACCCCAAAATGAATCAGCACGAGGTGTTGATCTATCTCGTGTATAATAATCACCGATGCGATGTTTCATTCCGCGAGCAGAACCGATAATGATGTCCGTGCAGTCCATGGGATTAAAATCATGTTTTGGAGTATACTTGTGTAGCCCGGCTGTTATTTGACCAACTAATTTTAAATTTTATTAACTATTATTCATTTTTTAAATACTATGTATAATTAAGAAAGAGCCTTTCCTTTAGTGTTCCAAATATTTCGTTTAACCGTCGAACAATTGAAAATAAATTAATGGAAAGTTGAAAATAATACTTTACGGCTTAAAAATTATTTTAAGAATTTACCTTGGGGTGATCCTGATTTATTCAGATGTTTCGAATCTCCTGATTGGGGCACTGGTTCAGATTTAGGTTCAGGCTCAGATTTAGGTTCTGGTTCAGATTTAGGTTCAGACTCGGAAATAGGTTCAGGCTCGGACTTTGGCTCTGGCTCGGACGTTGATTCCGGTTCGGATTTAGGGTCAGGCTCCGATTTGGGCTCAGGTTCTGACTTGGGTTCTGGTTCGGAATTGGAGTCAGCTTGAAATGTAGGTTCGGATTCAGACTTTGGTTCGGGTTCGGAATTCGGATCTAGATTCGATTTAGGTTCCGGTTCAGATTTGGGTTCTGGTTCAGATTTGGGTTCTGGTTCAGATTTAGGTTCTGGTTCAGATTTAGGTTCTGGTTCAGATTTAGGTTCTGGTTCAGATTTAGGTTCTGGTTCAGATTTGGGTTCTGGTTCGGATTTGGGTTCTGGTTCGGATTTTGGTTCTGGTTCGGATTTGGATTCTGGTTCAGAGTTGGGTTCTGGTTCAGAGTTGGGTTCTGGTTCAGATTTCGGTTCTGGTTCAGATTTGGATTTTGGTTTGGAATTAGGCTCTGGTTCTGAATGGGGTTCTGGCTCTGAGTTGGGTTCAGGCTCGCTGGCTGGTTCCCCTGTGCAAAAAAGCAACACATGCTACCATTTACACCTTCACCGCGTGAGTTATTATTAAATTTTGAAATCTACTAAGGTAATTGGGCAGAGAAAGTTATTGTACACCGGCACTCGATAAACCTTGGCTCACACTTTTCTCATACGTACATATTATGCCAAACACGGTACATGACGTGCGATAGGAAAAATCTACTGTTATGCATTCTCGCATGCTCAATTGCATATTTCACAACTAGAAAATAATATAATATTATAATAGTTCGCTTGCTCTTGTTGAAAAGCAACCACGTGAATCAATTATTTGCATTTCCGGTAGTGTAAGTGAAAGTATTACTAACAAGCTTCACTTCGAATTTGATCCAAAAAATTTGTAATGTAAGATTAAAATTGTATTTTTATTATTATTAACGTATAATTAAGAATATTTGCTTATTTGATTATTTATATGAATTTGAATTTCGAGACCTCGATTGGTTGTGAAAAAATTATTTATATGAATTTGAATTTTGAGACCTCGATTTGTTGTGAAAAAATATGGGAATATCTTCGTATATACTTGAAACAAAAATGTCTATTTCTTTACACAATTCAAACAAAAAAAATACTATAAATAACTTTTATACGTAAAATTACATTCCTTTTTTAAAAACCAGCATGAAATTAGTTTATGATAATCTCTAAAGTAAATATTTAATGACGCAGCATTACCTGCATTATCTTGTGCGAATGTTGAAATTACTGCGATAAACAATTAAGAACACCTAACCTCCAAACCACCGGTTCATGTACGTTTTCTCGAACCGAGGATTGTATCAAATGATTATATAAATAAATCTAATTAATTGTATGTATATTTTTGTTATTTAGCCAACAGCTGCTTTCTATTTGAAAGTTATGTATTCATTGCGGCCCGCAGTAATACCTTCGCAGTAATACCTTTGGTCGTAGTAATAGCTTCGCAGTAATAACTTCAATTCGCAATAAATACCAGCGATCAGAACACCCGTTAATTTTTTTATATTAAAATTATATAGACATGTTTCCAAGATTCGCAAATTTTTTTATTAGATCTTTAATATATTCTAAACGATTTGAAAAAGAAAGATTTTGATTGAGTCGTATTAAAGTTATTTTATTCTTCAGTTAAAGTACATCTTTCTCGAAAAATCGCAGTAATAGCTTCACTTACCCTACCGTAAATCTTCCCTTGAAGTGCGTATTTGGGTGTAACTTTTTTTTTCAAATATATATGTTGTGATTCTACTATCCTAATCGTTGTTTTAAAAAAACTCGACAGACAAGCACCTACTTTCTATGCTATTAATATTATATATTTGCATTTTTATGTTAGTTTGCGCGTTTTCTTTGTCGATCTTTTTGTTTATTTGATTGTACTTGTGCAATATGCAAGTACAAAAATTAGAACGCTAAGTTTGATCATATTTTTTGCATATTAAAAGTTGTCAGCGATAGAAAAATCTAGTCTAAAAGTTAGTATCTTTGTATAAGAAGTTTCGAATTATGACCAAATATCTATGTAATTTAATATATTACATATAAGAGAAACAGAGAATACATACAATAAAATAAAGTAGTTATGTAGAGTGAACTGAACGTTCTGATTTTCGTTTTCAATATTGCAATCGCTGACATTGAATTTCTTCATGCAATTTTTTTTGGGCAGTATAAAACATGCTTGGTCATTATTTTATTTAAGTTTGCACATGGATTCAATGACCGTTGTGCTGTTGTATGTTAATGCGTGAGACATTGCCTTTTTATTGTGATTATTATACCTTTCTAGGGAAAAACATTTGAACTTGGTGATAGTTGCATAAGGCTGTGTTGAACTCAATCAGGTAATGCGTATTGCAATAGGGAATCCATCGCGATAAATCGAGCCTTCGGATAACAGTTTATAAGGAGGATGTGTATTCTTAGAACGAGAGTGCAAACAATTTCGCGTGAAATTTTCTTTTGCGTTGTGACGAAAAAAAAGGCTTTGCAAATAGTCTGAATGGGTAAGACTAATCGGTAGAAAGTATGGTTACGGGTGCTTTATCTAATTCAAGCTTACCAGTTGGCTTGGGATCTGGCAGCGGTGATCTCTTCCTGCGACCTAAGAGAAAATGTCGAAGAAATTAAAAACTTGAGAAATCTAGAGAGCGAGAGTGAAAAATACTGGAGATCGACCGAGCTTCGTGTTAAGGTCGTACGTTTGTAAAATTGATAAGGAGCTTACCTTCCTTTGTGCTGACACGGTAAGTTACGCTGGTCTGTACGGTAACATCATTGTCCGGTCGGGATGTCACGCCTCCTTCATGTTTCGCAGATCGTTTGTTATTCCCGCCAGACTTGACGAGTGTCGCCTCGGGCTCGGGCTCGGGTTCCGGTTCCGCAGCGGGTTCTGGCTCAGCAATCGGTGTCACTGTTTTTGACTCACGTTCAGCATCGCTTTTAGGTTCCGGCTCGGATTTGGGCTCTGGACGGGGCAGAGGCTCAGGACTTGCCTTTTTGCCACGCTCACGGATTTCGGGCTGCGCGCGACAAGCTGAGGTCAAAGTGCTCGGGCGCCAGCCGACTCCAACCCACGAGGTGCCGTTAACTACAGCCACACCTTCAAATTCCTTCGAGTCCTTGAGGATGCGCCAGTAGAAAGTGAAGTCGTCCGAAAAACGCTTCATTGTGTAAGACTGAAGGTCGAGATCGACGTTTTTCATCACCGAACCTGTAAGTTCAAACGTGAGTGGTGAGAGGACTGATGTATTAAAAATATTTCTTTCAATATCACTCTATTATGCAATGCTTGTCAACCAAGAACGTTTAAATATTTACTAAGTAGTCCTGTGCTCTGCAGTTGAATTATTGTGAGCAATTAGTATTTCGAATTAAAGATTGCAAAGTGAAAATTAGTCTTTGTAATATTAACAGTAAACAAGTGCATCTATTTTTCTAAAATCAATTATATTTCTTCTTATAAAAATAATAATGAGAACTCTTTTTTTAATGAATTTAAAATTATTGGAGCCACTTGCAGTTTGAAGTAAGGTAACTCGAGGTAATTCGTCCATACATCTAATTCTGCTACACATGCATTTCTTCGGTACCATTGATCGTGAAACGTCATGGAAAAAAATAAATGACTGATTCTACTGTTCTCACAGTTAATTAACCTGTTTCTGCCCAAAATGCTCTAAATTTTGTCCGTTTTTCCCCACCGAAAATTTTAATAGAAACACTTAGTGAATTTCATCGCAGCTCGTATATACTCTAGCATCACATTTTAAGTATCGTCCGCTATTTTTGAAATATAGCTGATTTTTCGTGAAAAACGTAAAAAAAATATTTTATATCACACTAATCTCAAAATCATAACTTTAATATGATTATTCGGCTCTCGTGGTATAAAATATTTTTTCTGCATTCTAGCCTCAAAACGAACATTTGGACTGTGATTTTACGGTTATCATAAAGAAAATTATATTAGTAAACTGCTATGAAAAGCGATTTTATAACACGTTAAAAATATACTATTTTGCACATTTCCGTAACGGGAATACTTGCAGAGTTACATATAATAGAAGAGACATCTTTTTTAGCAAAATAACATATTTTTAAGATAACATGGGACATATCTCGAGAAAAAAGGCATATGAGAATAAATCCTGCAACAAGGGTTCAATATTTTTTTACTCTAAAACAAAATATTTCAATTGGGTGCAAATCCGTGACCCAAAGGTTACGCACTATCCGTGGTAGTCTCCCGCTCTGACGGGCTGGATGTACCTGATCTCCCATTCACTTTTCATGCAAAAAAGGTCCTGCACTTATTTAAAAAAGTACGATGTGGAACAAGGGAGCAATTAACTTTCCCAAATATTGGACGTAGTATAGGCCAAGTATGGGCAAGATTTGGCCTGTGAGAAATAATATATGAGCTAAATATTGGCTTTATGATGCCACGGCGCCGGAGCCACATTTGAGCAAGATTTATACATATCGTGTACAACTGTTGCCCATATATCGACCATAAATGCCAAGACATGGGAAAAATCAATCGATATACTGGACAACAGTCTATACATAAGATTGGTATCTATCTATGTTTTTGTAATTTTAATATTCTTTTATAGTCTGCAGGCTAAATATTTTATGTAAATATTAAAATATATTTTTTAATATAAAATAAAAGTGTAAAGTATTTAAGTATTAAAAAACAAATCTGCAAGTATATACTTGTTGTCATAAAAGAACACAAGATGAAAAATAAAATAAAATTATACGCGGGAAACATCGGTTGTAGACAAAAATTAAAATACACAACTTTTTTTAGTAAAAAACTTCTTTTATTTATTAATTAATAAAATACTGCATTTTGTGGCATGCGTTATACCAGACTGGTAGGGTCCGACGGCGTGGAGGCCCTCCGATCTTGTCGAATTGGATGTACCGGTGTTATACTGCGCTTCTTCTGCAGACGGCGTGGAAATGTGTGATAGGTACGATGCGACTATCCTGGACCGCATATTTCCCCGCTAATGCGTAAACGACGTCGAAAGCTATAGGTTCATACCAACAGAAAAATGCGCAAGATGGCTGGCTCTTAGGGAAAGCGCGGGAAAAGTGGGGAAAAGCGAAACAGGCGGTCCAGCGCCCATTACTCACCATGTCCCGTGTTTCCCGCTTTTCCCGCGCTTTCCGTAAGGGCCATCTTGCGCATTTTTCCGTGGGCATGAACCTATAGCTTTCGTCGTCGTTTGCGCATTAGCGGGGGAACGTGCGGTCCAATATAGTCGCATCGTACCTATCACATACTTCCACGCCGTCTGTAGAAGCGCAGTGCAACGCCGATACATCCAATTCGACGAGATCGGAGCTCCTCACCCTCGGCCACTACCAGTTTGGCCACAAAATGCAGTATGTTATAACTGTATTATAGTATTATATATAAATGTCTAAAACCTATGTTTCCCGTGTGTGATTTTATTTTATTTTCCATCTTATGTTCTTTTATGACAACAAGTATATACTTGCCGATTTGTTTTTTAATATTTATATACTTTACGGTTGTATTTTATATTAAAAAATATATTTTAATATTTTCACATAAAATATTTAGCCTGCAAACTATAATAGTATATTATGACACTGTTGTGGGAGGTGATTTTCTACCTTGTTTAAAAAAACACCTCCCACAATAGTTTCATACGATATTTTAAATCACGAGCGCCGAAAAATCATACCAAAGTAGTGATTTTGAGGTTAGAGTGGTATAAAAGAATATTAAAATTACAAAAACATAGATACATACAAATCTTATGTACACTTTAAAAAATATCTTTGTAAAATTACTACATTCAGTACGTAATAATCTGACCTACAATGAATGCAGTGAATATACGAGGAAAATTATTGAATTACACAGGCACACAAAAAATAAAAAGTGGTTTGTTACAGAAGACCGACAATCATATCCTGATGAATTGTGATGCGCTGATCTCAAATATGACCTTAATATTGTTCCATCACGTCAGGGTTTTGAGATACCAATACCTTTAAAAATTTGGGGGTGTCTCAATTTCAAGGTCAAAGATATTGTTTTTTTATTAATTTATCAGTGTTACTGTGCAGTACTAATC